>WURT03000027.1:2042407-2061872 GCA_009936505.3 Holothuria glaberrima
CAGTTAGGATGTAAAACCTACTTGTGTGTGTCTGTGACACTTGCTTCAGTATGCTGTAACTCAACAAGGGAAAATTGATCAAAGCTGAAACTTGATATACCGTATAGATCTGCCATAGTGAGAAGGTGTGCCCCATCATTTTTGGTGGAAGTCAAAGGTCACCTGGGGTCACCAGGGAGCAAACACTAAAAACCTTGTTAACACAATATCTTAAGATAAGAAACTTGGATAGATTTCATACTTGGTGTATGGATGTGTTATGGTAAGATGATACGTGTTGTTTTTGGTGGAGGTCAAAGGTCATCTGGGATCACTTGGGGTCAAATACTGGAAAACTTGTTAACACAATACCTCAAGGTAAGAAGCTTGGATAGATTTCATACTTGTTATATAGTGAGAAGGTGTGCCGTATATGCTTTTGGTACAGGTTAAAGGTCATCTTGGGTCACCAAAGGTCAAACACTGAAATCCTTGTTGTTAGCACAATATCTCAAGCTAGGAAGCTTGGATACATTTCATACTTAGTATCTGGATTCCTTATGGTGGGGAAAATACTTTTATTTTTGGTGGAGATCAAATGTCATCTGGGGTCACTGGAGGTCAAACTCTGAAAAGCTTTTTAACACTTTATCTCAATGTACAGTAAGATGCTTGGATAGATTTTATACTTCACATGGTGTTGCGTTAAATTCAGTAAAAAACTCACATGAATTTTGAGGATGTCAGAGGTGAAATCACCAGATGCTAAAAGGCAAATTCCCAGTTCATTAGCTATTTTTTTTTTTTTTGTGCTGTGCTCATGGCTCAGTTTCATTACATTTAGCAAGGAACCATAGTGCCCATTGGGCTCTTGTTTAAAAAAATCTGTTACATATGAGCATACGTACATCTCGCGTAATAGGCCTATAGCTTTCTGTAGCCGTTCGGTTCTTGTTCCGATAAACTTATGGGAAAACTCGCCCTGTTTTTCATACAAACTGAGAAGAGGCCTTTTCATAGGAACAAGCCAACTAATCTGCATAACTTCAAGCACCCGACAAAACGAAAGTGATGTTCATACGTTTTTCATGGATTTTGTTAATCTTTAATTTTTAGATATCGTCCTCTACATACTAGTAGACCATTTGTCACAAACCGTTTTCAGCTCATTGCCTCCTTTCACCAAGTGCGGTTAAGCAACCCCGGTCTATGGCATAGTACTGATATGAATAAAAGGACAGTAATAAAAACACATTTTGAAGTAAAGGGTAGGCCTAAACTTTCATTGATTTTACGTATGGTTCCGACCCAGGGAGCAAAACAATGGTACAGGATTCAAAAAGCTGACTTCCTTTTAAGATGGAGAATCACAAACTTAGGCTAAGGGACAGGGATATACTTTTGGAATAAAAAGATGCCAAGAAATGTGGACCGCTCCCCCAAGGGTTTTTAATGGGGCTCAGGGGTAACGTCGCAGTGGGGCACCTGGGCGAAACCCCACGGAAGCTGTGCTGTATTTACGAAAATGTCGACAGAAGAATGCGGCTCTTTTCTTCCGAGTACCAAATAACCTCTAATGCGCACTAGAGATTACCGAAGAGATTACAAAAATCACCTTAAGAAAATTTGGTATTTCAATAGTCACTGAAGAAAGTTTCCAGGCTTTGAGAGGCATTTCCTATAGGTGAGAGGAAGAGGAATTGTAGAGGTCGCACGGGGCTTTAAGATATTTATGCCACTAAAGCTGTCCTACGGGCAAAAATAATGAGAAAGCCGAAGTTTGCCAACCGAAACACAGCACTGTTGAAAACAGTTTAACGTTTTACTTCAGAATACGTTACAAAAGTGATTATGTTACAGTTACCTACAATTGCCACTTCCCTCTGTGTTATGTCTATAGACAGCAAGGAAAAAACTGCGTTCAGGGTAAAGTGACGAAACAATTTTTAGTCATGTCCCCTTCGCTCACCTCTTTCACTGCCACTAAGAAATGACGGTCCTGGCCAGGAAAATTTTTAAAATAAACACTGTTAGCGTGGAATCTAGCAATTAACATAATTTACAAACTTTGTATTACACCTGAGGAGTGAATGTTCAGATGTTAAACCTACTTGATTTGTTGACGTCATTTATCTCCTTTTGACGTCATTTGTCTCCTTTTTGTCTGGAGAGCTCTGCTAAAGGAAACGTTTTGGAATCTTGTGAGGCACGGTTTAAATTAAGCATCTCGTTTTTCAAAACGCTCCCTGCCATCCTCTTAGTGTTCGTCGCCCCGTGAGTTGCGAAAACGCCCCATTGGAAACCGCTGGTTATAGACGCACTGAGCAGGGCCCAGGGGGCTTAACAGTTGTTATTTTCTGGTAAAATGTACGCTACATGTTTTCGGGCAAACTTGTTACCATTTTCGTATAACATGAAGGACAAAAATATGCAGTCCTCTCCCCAACGTATAGAAGCGCCATAGGCGTATGGCAATGTTATTGATGTCTTGTTCGAGGAAGACCAAACGCCCAGTTATGCATGCGAGCTACTAGCTCACGGCAGCAAATGTAACCTGTTGTAAATGTACTTGTAAAAATATAACAAAATCGGAAGACAAAGTTTGCAAGAGAGATTTCTTTCATTAATTGTGAAACCTGAAAAACGTCTAAGACAATCTCACTTCCGCCCTTACATGACGTATCACGTCTTCCTGTCATACCATCTTTTGCTCTAGCCACGAGCAATCCCCCAGATCAGTGGCTTGCGAGCCAGTGGATGGGGAATGCGAATTCCCCCCTTCCTTCCCAGATTTCTTTCGTAGCTACTCAATAAAATATCGGACAATTTTCTCTGGAAGCACGGGGTTTTTTTGGCCAAAAAAGGCTCACCCACTTCCGCCCTAGACAAAAATTATCCATTACGCGTATGCTTGAGATGGAGGATGGCCTTCTCTTAGCCAGAGCATAGAAAGCAGTACAATTCGTATGCATGCCACGACCCCTTCATATACAGTAACGTCACTAATCCTGGTATTGTATATAAAGAGACCATCAAGTTGAGCAATGTTTGTTGCATGAAGTACATCTATCATACACTGAAAAAATTGCGATATTAATTGAAGCGAAAATGTTTAATTACCTGAAACTATTGTCACTCTGTCATTGCGTGGAATGTTCAATAGTTGCTGACACTATTGTAAAGGTGTTTGTTAGCCATTGAACTTTCACATTTGAGTTTGACAACCTTTCTAGACATGCACTGTAACGAGTATAATACAAAATGGCTGGGACATTGATTGGAAATGACATTTGAATTTTTCTGCGCATAGAAATTAAACATTAATGTGTAGAGCTGAATGTCTCGCGAAGGAGATAATAGACGCGTAAGTAACAAATAGCTGATTTGAACTGTATACGAAAGGTTTTTTTTTTTCCAACTTAAAGGAACACAAAATCTGGATTATGTTTGCCTTTCCCATTCCTCAACAAAACGAAGTTGATGATACTCAGACTTGATCGTTGACCAAACCTTGTACACCCCACACCCCGACTCAAATTTATTTGTGATTTGTCACAAAAAAATTAAAGCAAACATTTATGCAATTCTCATGTTAAGTCCTTGGGAAATTCTTCCAGTGGTTAGTGAAATCTATAACCAAAACATGAACTTGTAAAAGGCAAAGCACTGGCCATCAGTGTGATTCCATGACGTCACAACTGCTTGCTTCAAGTTCACTTTTGGCAGAAAGTGTAGTCACTTCAGCTGTTGATACCCCGAAAACCTAACGCAGTTATCAAATGGAATTTCTCTGGAGTGCTTTTAAGTTCCTCTTTGATCCGTGAAACAAAAATTTTAATGTAGAGTATTCTTTTAACAATTTCTTCATTCACGTCAATAGGACATTAAACTGCTAAAGGGATGATCACTGCAATGGTGTGGCTGCGCCTGTCATAATTACATTGAGTATAAGCGAAGGCTATAAATGAAGATGTCTTTTAACCCATTTCAGCAAGATTGTTTGTACAGGTTTCTCAAAAGGTATGCCTGAGTTGCCAATTACAAGTAATGCGTGGAACTTTCTGCTCTAAAAGGGTAAGGTGTAACCCTCAAAGTGTAGCCAGCAGCATGGAAGGAATTTTTAATACAGCTTCCTAGTGGAAATGGGTGACTTAATTCACATTGTCGCGTGATCTCGATCCAAGGAGAAAGACTATATGTCGCACACTATTATAATTGTTTGAACTTCACTCTAAAAACAAGAGTGAAATTCACTCAAAAAAGAGTGAATTAAGGGACCACTCCTAAGGAAAAGTGAATTTCACCCGGAGTAGAGTGAAAATTCACTTCAAATAGAGTGACACTTCATACACATGGGATGAAATATCGCTCTATGTGGAGTGAATTTTCACTCCACTCCGGGTGAAATCACTCTTCCTCAGGAGTGATCCCTTAATTCACTTTTTTGGAGTGAATTTCACTCTTTTGTTTTTTAGAAGTGTAGGTCCCATATGCTCCACTGATTAACCTCAATTTGATATAAAATGAACCGGCGAGCACAAATATTTACAGTGGAAAAAAGAATAATTAGACGATAATATCATTGACGTACCTTCGTGTTTTATCACAGGTTAATTAATAGGCGCCAGATGACCTAAACGATCCTACTAAGCTAACAAAACTCGTTTTGTATTCGTGTTAATTTGTCGTCAGTCTTGTTAACATGTCCGCTCTCCTTCCAGCTTGAATAAAAAATGAAAGTGTGTTATTGCTAAGGTAAACTATCATCTAACAAAATAGTATTAAATGAAATGTTGCAGTACTCTTAACGCTAAAAGAAAGGGAAATTTGAATTAGATATACTTCAGTAGCATAAGTGCAAAATTCTTATTTTTAGTTTATCTTTTAGATTTGAATAAATCCTCTTGGGGCAACAGCCCCTGAAGTAAAGATTGATATCAATGCCTAGCTTTAACGATCGTAGATTTGTTAATTTATGTGTGAAGACAGTATTTCAAGATATGAGTTCGTGAACTGGAAAAGTACGGTTTACCTGATACACAGACTATGCATGAATTTGTTATTATCGTAATATGTGGATTGCATAAGTTTACTTCTCGTCGTAAGACTCACTCTGTAACCAGTTAATAGCGCCTACGCACGGACATATCAACTCCCTGGACAGAGACCGCCGAAACTAAACATAAGTTCTATAACGCCAGGACCATCACCATTACTTCTCAGCTGGACATTAATATTAAACGTTCAGTTCTGCCTATTGAATAGGCAAAATTTCGTACGGAATTGGAGTTGCCTGTTCCCTATATTAAAATGTCACCTCAGAACATGACATCCACAACTTAAAATATGATCTACTATAATTTGTACCTCAGAACCTAGAAGTTTTGAAGATTGATAAAATATTTCACACATTTTCCTAGTGTACTGATCGTCTTGCAATGCTTAAAGGGCACGTTTTATTACCGTTGAAAATCAATTTATTGAAGTGATAGTTTGAATCCAGACATCCCACATAAAAGCATATGCTAAAAACTATTGGATTTAAAAGATGTATGAATATGTAGCCATGATGGCATAAGGATTTTTTCACTCAACATTCATATCAAAGGAATCCCTTAAGTTTGAAACGTGGCGAGTTTATACAATATCTTGCTCTATTCTCACGCCAAGGTATATCTTTTCAAAGTTTGATCATTCTGAGACTACTCACAAAATGAAAAGAAACATTAGAGCAAAGCAAATTTGGCTAGTTAACTGGTCCACCCGAATACCGAAGGTGCTTCAGTCCGGCGCGCAACCGACTTCGTCGGCTGGGCAACCGATTTTAGAGACAAGCCTATGCCAAGTGGGAGGAAAGCCGGAGTACCTGGAGAAAAACCCACGTACATCGGAGTCAGTGTTTCTTTTGTGCCTAGTTCAGCTTCCAGGTTTCCATATTTAACTCGTACTTGTTCTTGATGTAGGAGAAAGCAGAAATTTTTGTATTTTTTAACTCGATGAGAAATGCGGTTGTTTGTCAAGTTTTATTTTATACATCAAATTAACGTGTTATGATATTCATATCCTGTCATGTAAATAAATTTTCTGGTGGCATTTGTTGAGGTCCTCTATGAAAGGGAAAAAAGTTTTCAATGCAAGCCATCCAGACCCCGTACCAAAACTACCGTTACTTCCCTTACTCAAGGTATCTCCTTGCAGCCTTTTGAAGATTGATCAGTTTTATCAAGAAATCCTCAGGTTTCTCAAAGTCATATATAAGAATTTCCTGCGAAGTGGGCGGATTAAAACAGATAGCTTTTTGATTTTTTTTTATAATTGAACACCTTTTTGTCATTTAAATTTCACACTGTTGGAGTGTTTGGAACTAATGATATTTTTCTGTTAAGATATAGCATAAAATGTTCCATAAGCATATGGTTTAGCAAATAAAGTCGCGATATAGACTTGACCATACCGTCGTATCAACTTTACACACGAATGCAAAAACTATGTTTGCCCAGATGACATCACCGATTTCCATGCACTGTGGAAACTGAAAAAGGTAGTTTTACTTCAAAAATTAGCATCTTCCAAACGCTACATGCAATTGGGATGGTGTTCTACCTTTTAATTCAGAAAATTGATAGTTCGAAAACCAGATTACGCTTTTAATCACTGCATATTTAAGGGTACAGCGTTTCACTTTTCTCTTGTCGGTAAAATTGTTTCTCCTTCAGGATTACGAACGGAAGAGGCGATGTAAGGCAGGATTTATCAGTGTAAGTCTAACACAATTAGTCATGATCCAAAGAATCTTTTCACCGTTGCGTCATTCCACTTCATTCATCCTAATCTCACAGATGTTAATGGTTTACACACATGAATACGAAAGCAGGGTCTGGTATACAAATAATGGATGTTTATGAGTGTGATAGTATGAATAATTTCATGAGTTGAAAGATTGAACATTCTATTCAACGAGGAGAAGAAGAGTTGAAAAGAAGGTTCATTCTTTCAACGAATGAAATTATTCATACCATCACACGCATGGAAAACATTCATTATTTGTCACCTAACTTCCTAAATTGTCCAGATGTTGGTCAAAACTTGTTCAAGGAGCGGATAGGGCCAAACACTGTGTGTTATTCTAGACTAACCCACGCTTGATAACACACGACCGTGTAATAGTATACAAATAATGAATGTTTATGAGTGCAAGAGTATGAATAATTTCATCAGTTGAAAGATTGTACCTTTTATTCAACGAGGCGAAGCCGAGTTGAACAGAACTTTCAATCTTTCAGCGAATGAAATTATTCATACTATTGCACGAATGGAAAACATTCATTATTTGTTTAATATAACCCCTTAATTCCTGATACGTAGAAAATTTGATGCAAGGGGGGGGGGGGGAACAGGGCATAACTTAGGTCTAACATTAGAACAGAGTTCTAGCCTATACGAAAAATAGGATTAGGTCTAGGTCAAACTTACATTCAAATATTGTCTTGAATTCTCCTGCGAGTCATTTTTACGTGTGTAAATCAACAGTAAATCCCAAAAATCCAACTGCACGATATGGGAATCACTGTGGATTTGTGTTTGTCGTCTGCTAGCTGCGTGTTTATGTACGGTACGTATTACGTACGATATGCAATGTACGATCCACAATGCTGCAGTGACTTTGAGTCGCGGCACGCTTGTACGTAGGCTACGTACTGCAATGATCGCTGACTCATACCGTGGGTTAGTATATACTAACCCAGCACCGTGGGTTAGTACGTACTAACCCACGGTCGTGCACCACAATCGAGATGGTAGCACCGAATCACGCATGGCATGTGACCACCAATCCTCTAATCAGATGTAGAGGAATTAATAAGGTGTTATATAATGACAAATAACCCATGACATGTGACCACCAATCCTCCAATATGATGTGGAGGAATTAAGAAGGTGCTGTGTAATATGCAATATAGCACACCGACTATTATTTCCAAAAATTGAAAACGGGCAGGAAAACGTTGTATTGCATTCATCAACTTGCAAACTTTATGGCGAATACGTTTGTTCAAGGAGTTGCCTTGTTTGTTAAATACTTTGCATACAGCACCTACTTCATTGGATTATCCCAAGGCCCTCGCGGGGGAACTCGTGTATTCTCGTGTCCCTTCGGTCGGGGTCGTGACTTATTTCGGAGTAGATTCCGGTTTTTGGTTGGAGTAATATACTGCCGGCAGCAGCAGGATTTTCGTAGAAATTGAAAAATAACGGAGAGCAGCCACGGACAACTCTCTGTTGAACTCTTTAGTGCTTTATGTTGCCAAACCTTTTGAATGAGATAAAAAAGCAACATTTCGAATTCATAGAATTATTTATTGACTCGTTAGGTATCTCATGTCCAGCTTCTAGGGCCCATAGCAAGGCACGGAGTTGAACACTCTAAAAATTGTAGAGCGCATATGTCACAAAGTGTTGGGTAAAGGCACTACCCAGGCTGGACGTAAAAGTACCCATGTTTGGTACAGTTGGATTTTTTGAGCAACCTGGTTATAGTTTCTGTACCCAACAAGTTATCAGGTGGCATACGTGCCCAACGTTTTTTTTTTGGGGGGGGGCTTGAAGAAGGCTCCCAGGAGGGAGTGAGATGTGTGTAGATGTATGAAGGCAATAGAAAGTTTGTTCTCAATTTTTTAACCAGGGGAAATATTTTTAGGGGGTGCCGCCCCTGACACTCCCTCGACAATGGACCCAGTTACTCTTAAGGAAAAATTTGTCCATCTTGTCATTTTAATATTGTAAGATGCATTATCTCATCCTGAAGGTCGTTGTTTGTCATGCACTTCATCTCCCCCAGGGAGCTGCCAGCTCACTGATCTCCATTTCATAGTCGACTAAAAGGTTTCGGGCGGAGTTGCCAAGGTAACAGGCTGTGTGGTATGTTGTATCCCTTGATCAGCCATGGTTTGTATGCTCCGCGGGGGAATGGCGTCACAACTAAAATGTTTCTGACGGGGTTGCCAAGGTAACAGGCTGTACGGTAGGCTATATCCCTTGATCAGCCATGATTTGTATGCTCCGCCGGGGCATAGCGTCACTAAGTACGCGGGTTTCCAAGAATCACTTTTTTAGTGTTTTTTAGTTTTTGAGGCAAGAATGGTATACACAAAACTTCTCAACCAAGAATATAGTAAAATATCAGAAAATGAAAACGTGGAATCTGTCGAACCTCTTTTAAATGGAAAACCTTCTCTTGCGCATGTCTGTATACAACTCAAAATTTCAAAAATGTCGCTGATCACATAAATAATCAGGTTTTTCAGTTCTTCTTTTGTTTCTTCTTAGGCCTATATTTTTTCCTGTCCGTTATCTAATATGGTATGTACAAGGGCAGGTTTTTCCTTTTAAAAAAATGGTTGGAGCCTCTCACTTAAATTGAGAGATCGCTACAGAGATTACAGTTGGTCCATGAGATATTTTTATGGCAAGGAAAGCTTCGTTAATGACTCACTCTCAAGTGAACAAAATATTTTCAAATTGAAGCTCAAATTTAACCTCTTGATTTTATCTGCAAATCTACCGGTTTCACGCCTTTTGAAAATCAGAATAAGGAAGTCACGATTGAATATTAAAAGGTAAACTGCAAAAGTTATGTCGCCATGAAGTTTTTAAAAATTACCTTATCAGGGCCAACGAAAGGTTTCAAAGATTTGGGGCTGAACCTTTTTCGTCTTGGATTGGTTCATTTGCAAGGCAATTTTTTTATGAAATTAAGACACACTTGTCAAAAATTGGTGACAAAAACTGCAACTGACAACGACAGGGGCATACAACCCTTCTTCCTCCCCCTCCCCACTCGATGCCGAGGGCCATGATATTCCTTTCATAAGCCGTTGCCATGCACTTTAATGAATAAACTAGCTGACATCAATCTGACATTGTCAATGACGATGGAAGTAGAATCACTTACACTGACTTTAATCACCAGAAAACCTGGCCATGCCTGTTACCTCTACATGAAAGGGAGATCCCACGAGTGTTTGGTAAAAAGGCCGTGGTAGGTGACATGGGCAAAAAGAGTTCCTACTGCGAAAAAGAACATTATGGCTCCTCCCTATAAAAAACGTCGTAACTCAACGTGAAAACAGCAGCTTTCCAAGCTTTTCATCTAGCTTAAACATAATCATGATGCCCTCCTGTTAATATCTTCACGTTCATATTAATAAGTGAAAAAATCCTGATCAGCCACCAACATGTAGATAAATCGTATACATTATCATCTCCCCCACTCAATCCTCCTTGCTATTAAGGATTCATTTCCGTGTGTGTATGTGTGTGTTTTGTCCATTCTCCACAATTTAACAACTATTACAAGCTTTTGTAAAAACCAGCCTTGATCAAGACACTAATGTATAGTTACCTTACATTTCTTTTACTAGTCGCCACAACTTTCAAGAAAATCCTCCGCGTCCTCAACCGCCCTTTTGGAGGCGCTGTCTCTCTCAAGCAGTGTTAACGAAAGTCATCGGCGTGCAAGACGACAGAGTTTGGCACCGAACACAGATGTGAGGATACCTAGGGTTGTTTCGGCTTGTTTCCGTTTCATCGAAGCTAATGGTTTGCGTACTGAAGGCATATTTCGCGTGAGTGGATCAAAGAAACGTGTCAGACAGGTACGTTATGTCAAATATTTGTTAGATTCGAGCAGCTAGTGGGACAGAAAACTCCGTTTGGGAATAGGCAGTGGGCATTTAAACATGTAAAAAGAAAGAAAAAATTACACTTTGGACCTATGAAGATTGCCTACAATTTAACGTTCCTCCTCATACTGTCTTACCATCATCTTGTTAGACCCTTACTCGCCCTCATATTATTACTAAGTTATTTCTGTAACGTAAGTCTAAATCTGATTCCAAAACGTAGACACCAGTTTGAATGTACGATCAGGCCCGTAGCCAAACAAGGAACTGAAGGGGGACGAAACAGCTTCCAGGGGTGCGGCGAAAAAATTTTTCATGGGGCCAAAACTGTAAAAATATGTGTTGTCAATGGCAACTTGAAACTTTCGAGGGGGCGACAAAATTTTCAGGGGGGCTTTGGCCCCCTTGGCTACGGGTCCGTATACGATATTCGAACAGGGTGAATAGGTAGACGAACACCCACGTGCATATCCAGATTCAGATATTTTCTGGGAAATGGTTTCTAATGAAGCATACTTTTTTACTATTCATGTGGGTGACTTTCGCAGCACCTATCCCCGGCCCCTTCCACTTACACAATAATATGGTCGCGACAATTGCAGGTAAGTGAGATCCCATGAGTGTTTCGTAAAAGGGCCGTGGTAGGTGGCATAAGGAAACGGAGTAATACGGTGAAAAGAACATTGGAGCTCCTCCCACACACCAACATTTAACTTCAGATTTATAAGTGTTCTTGATACGAGGATCAATGATAAAGGCGACTGCTAAGCTGCAAAGTAAGTTGAAAGGGTAACTGCAGATATTTCAATGAAAATAAGGGTACCCACGGTTCAAGCCTGTAGCCGAAAGGGCCAGTGGAGCCCCTTCCCCACCCCACCCCAAAACATTTCCGCCTCTTAAATGTAAAAAAATACCATTGCCTTAATGCATTTCAGTATATCCCGCCCAATTCAAACAAACTTTTCTCCCCTCTTCCGCCTCTAAAGCTATCTTGCCCTCTTCCAGTGCCTTATCTTACTATGGGCCCGCCAGGGTTACACGCATGGTCGTACGGGCCAGGGGGCTAGGGCGCCCCCCAAAAATGTCAGCAACCTTACTAAATCGGGCAGATATTAGTCTCAGTCGAGCGGAAAATTGGACAGTTAAATTCTACACTCAACACTCATCACCGCACTCCCTGAGTAAAACAGCCCCGTACGGCCGTGGTTACACGTTATCTTTATCCATGAATGGCTCTTTGAAACCATATAATAATTATTTGAGTCGCCTCATAAGCAGAATAAGTCATTGATTTGCTTTTAATATACAGTAGTTTACTTTTGCTGAAGAACAACATGTAAACGTTGTATTCTGATTATAGGGGAAACAAGTGTAAGGTCGGATGATGTATTAAAATAAGGTTGGACTTCTGATCATACTTCCTCACATGTTACTTAGTTACCTTAAAATATATTTTTTCATTAAGCTAGATATCTGATCAACTTCGTCAAATGTCTTATAAGAAACTTTTGATTGACGTAACAATTGCGATAGTAAGACTTGAAAATTGACCAGATACCAGCCTTTAACAATAGTCCTGTTGAAAGTAGTAAAGACGGATGCTTTGACTGTCCATGTGCTCTAAGACTCCCTGCAAAGTACTTTAAATATGATTATCTTCAACATCGGTCCTTGAAATTCCACTCCCTCTGAAAGTACCTCGTTAAAATACAAGTTTAATTGTGAGGGTTGATTTACCAAAACAGCCCCCATCTGGGCTTAAATTATTTGCATAATTACGCTGCTCAAGACGTGCTTCCTCCTGTTCCCAGCATTTAGAAACATATGTTCCCCTTTTGAACGAGTACGATGGCAGTTTCTACTGACAGCGTAAATAAATTGAGTACTGTATTTTACGCATCGTATCACACAAAACAGACACTAGGCTTGTCTGACAACTAATGACACTGAACCAGGAAAGCCCTTCCAAACATGCCATTTCGCGCTGCATGAAAGTAATTTACACTGACTTTGCAAATACAGAGGGCGCCACAGTAATGGTGACTGAAAAAAAATGAACGAAGAAACATTAAAGAGGAGAGATAGAGGGATAGAGATGAACTGAACAACTGAAAGAATCTTCTGCATCGTTTCATATTATAAGCAGGTGTCAATTGGCAACATGCATGCATATTACGTCACATTTAGTTAGCTCAAACGAGGTAGACGAGCTGTTTGAGTTATTTCATCCATCGACCCACCCACAAACCCAGTCAGCCACCCATCTACCCACCGGTCCGTCCGTTCGTCCCTCCATCCATCATGACTTTTCGCACTTGTATAATGCTCCTTAACAAGGATTTTGATGAAGCAATAATCGATTGGTTTGGGCGACTTTTGACTAACAGGAAATCGAGGTCAAAGGTCACGAAGGGGTCAACACAGGCTATTATGTGACAATCTGAAAAATGTTATTCCCTCTTCTTGTCCGTTAAAAGTTGGTCATAATGCTCCTAAATTAGTTCCTCTTTTGTTGAGTACACAGATTCTGTGTTCACGTTCATTTAAAGTCATGATTACAGGTCATATAGTGGAACATCTTTGGTTTGGTATGACGTAGTAACCGTTGAGTCGGATAATATTCAAAGTTGGTGTGTAATCGCTACCGTTAAACGTTAAGGTTATTTTGAGGTAACCAGGGGTCATTAGAGATGAAAATTATTGATTCTAATTTCTTATAAGTGTGTGACGTAACGTAGGATTGCATCTAAACTTGGAAGATGTAATCACCCTGGCATTTGGTCTTGAAAAATCTAAAGGTTATTTGAGGAAAATCTAAAGTTTATTTTGATGTCATAATGGGTATTTGAGGTTAAACATGCCAATATCGCTTCATTTACTTGAAATTTAGGAAATGTAGTCAATACATAATGTCATTTGAGGTAAGACTGAGGTCATCAGGGGTCATATCAGGTCAAACTTGCAAAGATTGTTGGATATACACAAACTTTGTTTATGTAGCCAACATTTGTTTTGAAAACTTCGAAAGGTCGTTAGAGGTCAGTCATGGTCCATTGATTCAGGAGTAGGGACCTTTAAATGGTCTAGTTCAGTTATTCATGATTACATGTTCGTAAATATAAAGCATGTTGACTACTAAAATGGCATCAAATTGAGCCCTATTGTAACAGGTTCCATGCTTTCATTGGGCTTCATGGAATAATACATCGATCCAGGGTTGAAACTTTTGTCAAAGTTTCGATGTCATAACAAGAGGGCAATCCGTGGAGTTGCAACCTTATCCCCCCTCCAAAAAAATTATTCATACCATGAGGTTAAAGAAATTTCATACTGTTTCATACTTTTATGCAAGTATTGGGTAAAAACAAATTTTAGCTCCTTTAAACTTTGAACTCTTCATTTTCGACATATGACGTCAATGATTACGCATGCAAAACTTTAGGCAAATGTGACGTGTGACCTACATTTTGACCTTCAGTCCCACCGTTAGCGACCAAAAAGCCTTATTATTGTTGTTGTCCATGATTATTACTGTTATTGCTGTTGTCGTTTTTACTATTTTTACTATTATCATCATCATTATTACACCAGTGTTTACATAGCGCAAAATGCCAAAGGTTCAATGCGCTTTAGAAAGGAAATACATGTAATGAACAATACTCATAGATTTTTTTTCAATGCAAATTTGAAAAATTATCTTTTTAGTCCTAGCATATCGTGTGATTTTGTTTCTCTTGCTAAAACACTGATAGGCAAATAACAGCAACACCCCAATTTTTAGCATATTACACCGTAGATCAATAACGTCATCAATTACGCATGCATAAGTTTCCATGATCAAGTACCTGCCCACAAAGTTTGAAATTAATCGGACTTACAGTTTAGGAGAAGTTCGCGACACACTTTTTCGCAATATTTAGGTGAATTTGACCCCTGACCTATATTTAGACCTTTGACCCCACCCATAGCAACCAATCACACAATTTCAACAAATATCCTATCGGTCCTAGCATATCATGTGGTTTTATTACTTTTTCTAAAACGGAGGCAAATAATGGCAACAATCCACTTTTTAGCAACTTTGACCTATGACGTCATCAGTTACGCATGCAAGAGTCTTCATGGTCAGGTACTTACTCACCAAGTATGAACTTCATCGAAATTATGATGTAGGAGGAATTTGCAACCCCCAATTCCTTGTGCACACACACACCCACCCACGCTCACACTCAGACAGCTTAACTTATCTGAAGTTATAGGTGAAGTTAGTTTAATGAGGTTTTACGGCTCAGTTTCTAACCAATTGGTTTAAGTGGGGCCGGCCACGGCCTTTTTTCTAGTTGTGGCTCACTGGCTTGTTTTCCCTACTGCATTGCTTATGCTGAGCACCAAGCACCCAAGCACAATGGCATTAGGTTCCATTTTTAAAGTGTTTGGTATGACCCGGCCAGGATTCGAACCCCGACCTTCCGGCTGCAAGTCAGATGCTCTAACCACTTGAACATGCAGTCGGTCTTCTGAAGTTAGGTGAAGTACAATATCTCCTTTCCCTATACATTACATATAGGGAGATGAGACTAGACGAGACTGTTAATGTGGTTCATGTCATTGCAGTAGAAATTTTGATTTTTTTCCCCTGTAACGCTTTCAAATCCTGGTGAGAAGAGTAACCAGGCCACACCAGTACACAGAACCTCAAATCAAATCTGAAACATTGGCTCTTATGTGCGATATTTTAATTCTGTTGGTTCGAAATTCTGTTATTAGGCATACATCTTTAAACACAGGTGACTGTGGTACCCTGTTAATTAAGTCACGTGACCAATTTCGACTACGAGATTGGTTAACCTTTTTATTGGTTGTATGAAAGGTGTCTCATTAGGCCAGATAACCCCACCCTGCATTTCAGCCAATCGATTAGACATAACCTAAAAACAATTGATTTAAAGGACTCCAGATGGATGTAACTTCATTTTTCAGAAGTAAACGGCCTAACTTATCCTGTGAGAGTCAAGACATTTTAGTTTGAGACACATCGATGGTTTGGTCACCCCTTGATTCGCAGGGTGAGTGACGTGCCTTATACTGCCTTTCCAGCTTGTGGTTTGGGGTTTCGACAGAAATGAGCAGCTAGACGCTGGCACCTTTGAATATTTAAAAGCATATTTTCCAGAGCTCTAATACCATATTGCACCATTTAGTAGCTGTTTAGTTCTTAATTTCTCGTGGCTACGTTGTCACGTGTTATAGGGACCATTTAATATAGATGCTACGTAGGAGGACATCGTTTAATCACACCTAAGTTACCTCATGGTAACCTACCATGACGGATGCCAGCTTAAATGGTTTCTCCTCTAAACTAGAAATGAACAGGGTATGATTTCCTGGCTCCATGTCAGTGAAGACTTCATCGATGCGAAAGGCATGCCTAGGCCATGTGCCATATAAAAGTTTTGATTTCTGAACGTCACCGTCAAGAAATACCAGAGCTTGTCCGCATTGTCCGCAGACCACGCTCACCAGGGACAAGACTGCTGTTTGATTAATTTTCTTTGCTATCCGAAAGGGGAATTCTAAAATCTGTGTGGTTCCAGTACTAATAAACCAGTTTTCACGATCTGAAAAAATCATTTCCCAGCCACCATTATGGAGGAAATTAAGTTTATAGCCGATGACGTGTTGTGGCAAAGAGGCAGGCCAACATTCTGCCGACAGGAGCCATTTTGCAGGCCAAAGTGATTTTGGAAGTTGCGTGTCGTATTTTGGCTTTAACCTGAAGGATCTAAATGATTGAGTATCCTTTTTAGAGTTTCTTTGAAAGACTTCGTGAAGTTCAATTAACTCTTTGATGTATTTCTCATCGCTTTGAGCCTTGTGGATTTCTACAACAGCAACGCGGTCGATAACCTTCCTCAAAAAGTTGATGATGAACAGAGAAGCTTGCTGGTGAGCCGTGACGCTTAGGACGTGTCCAGCATGAATCAGTTCGTTAGGCATGAAACGTGCTACTCTGTATATACTTGAACAAACTGCGATTCCCCAACTGATGTTCGTAATGTTGTAATGTCGCGCTAAATATTTCCCTGCATATTGTTCTGAGTTCAAGCAATCTCTGTTTTTGATGTCCTGCACGGATAAAAAATTGAAGTATAGAATGTATGGTTTATTTGGGAGGGATAGAAGCTTACGGGTGAGCTCCTCTTGAGGTTGCCCTGGGTTGGTGTACCTTGTTTTGGAAAGCAAGTTTTTGTACAAAAAATCTTCCACAGAGACTTCCACAATAATAATGTCCATTTTGGAGACGTCCAGGTGAGGCTCAAGACACCATGAGTAGTAAGAACTACTCGAGAGAGGCAACGCGGCATTATGGAGGAGGACATCTACCCCTAGAATGGACCTTAACCACTCAACCACCAGATCAACGTAAAGGCATTTATCATTCCCACAAAGAGAGGCACTCGATTGGGCGCCACCTACAACCCCTATAGAGATGCTCCTATTGGTCATAAGAACATCCGCGATGATATCTTCCAGTCGTGAGATATCCCCCTCATTTGTCACTGACTTGTACCTTAACATTTCGTACTCTATTTGAAGGTTCGCGGTTTGTCTCCTGAAGGTTGGCATGTAGTCTAGTAAATTGGACAGTGTGTCACGCATTTTGTTGTAAGCAGGTAGGTACTTGTGCCTGTTTTTAATCTCGCTCCATTTGACTCCGTATCCGACATTTTGGATGTTCTGCTGCGACTCATTCTGAGCTCGATCCTTCGCTTTAAGACCATTTAGCTCCCCGATGTGCAATAATTGGCGGATTTTTGTAAAGTCTGTCGTCTTAGATACGGCAACAAAATTCATATAGAGCACAAAAGCATTGAATATCACCAAACCAAATATAAATATATGGCCAAGTTGAATCGATGTTAAACGAGCCATTTTATGATCGTTGCCACGGCAAGGTTGCTGGCTTTCAGTTGCTTGCTTGATCATCGACAGTAGATAATGTCCAGTATGGCGTTCACTGGCACGAAAATGTGATAAAACTTTGAATGTCAGATTTTCTCCGTCAAGCTGTAGTCATCTCGTTCATTCTGTCGGCACTTTGTATTAGCTGAAAAAAAGAAGGGGGCCATTATTGACTAAGTAGAATTTCAACACATACTGTAGTACAGCATCAGCTCGCATCGGAACATTTCATACCTGCCTAAGACTCAAGCCTTTGTAACATGTCAAGTCAAATTGGATGAAATGATTCAAATAGAATAGCTTCAATAAGTGGAAGAAGACATTAAACGTTACAAAAGAGCGCAGGCCAATTCCAAAAAACATAAAGTTGAACCTAGCTACCATAAAACTCAACAGGGCTATTTGACTAATGCTTATTGAAAGGCTTACCGCAGGATATCTGTAATAAGCCGGTTTAGTTTCATTACTATTCAGGTCTAGTCTTTCCAGGTCATAGGTCATTGAGTTAAAAAAGACAGTAATAAGTCAAGCTCTGTGCTAAGGTTTTATATTCTGAATTACGCCTTGCTATAATGACGCATGGGCGTGGATCCATTTCCAAAAGGGGGGGGGGGACTTTTCACCATTTGCGAATCGCTGTCCTGTGGGAGGGGTCCAAGGGAAGGGGGACGCCTCCCCTTTGGAAAATGTTTGCCCACGTTAGGTGGGCTGGATGCAAAATGGTGCTACATTCGGTGCTAAATCTGAATTGAATATACCAAGAATTCTACTTTTTTAGGAAGTTTTTTTTTTTTCATTTTGCTTACTTAAGTGAATTTTATACTCAGCCCTTGGGATAAGTCAGAACTACACTTCGTGAAGTGAGTGAACAGTAAATTGTTAGACTTTACGAACTGCTGTCTTGGGGAGGGTTCTAAGGGGAGGGGAAACCCCTTAGAACATTTCTAAAGGAGAGGTATCCCCCTCTCCTTAGACCCATACCCCTCCCCCAGGAAAGCGGCTTGAAACAAAACTCAAACCCACCCAACCCGGCCGTTATTCGAGAAACAGCTTCCTATAAAGCCTAAAATCGGTGAAAATCAGAAGGCATACCTCAACATGCATTGCTACAGTTTAAAGACAGAGTCTACCAGTTATAAAAGAAATGTCCCTTTGAATGGCTTGCAAATCATGATAAGAGATTGGACATCATACCTGTTATTACTGGACACTGCGTTTCTGTATCCTAGCATGGAGCTAGTACTTCGTCCAGGTAGTAGCTCCATGATCCTAGTTATCTCGTTACTCTTGTTAATGATGTGTCTAGACGTTTTGAGTTGTTACCTATACATGCTATACACAATGTTAACACTATATATTCAATTAAACGTCACACCCATGCATGGTATCGAATTTCAAGATCACATGAAACTACCAGCCTATGTTGGACGACAACTACTACGTGTAGTATGCTGGTATTAGGCCTACTCTCAGTAACAATTGTACACTTGACAAAACTGGATTTATTATTAGCACGAACGTGATGCAGACCTACGCCATTACTTAAACAAAAATATGAATTTGTATATAGAAACAACACGATATCTGTTGGGGATTTGGAGAACATGTAATACAAGCAACTGTTTTCCCTATTTTTTACTGTTTGTTTTTGTTTTGAAGACATCAAAACGCCTTCTCAGATTTACGGTCCAACTAGTAATGATGGCACCTACTGTGCATGATACCTAGATATGTGTATGGTTAGGATCACAGGCCACATCAAAGATAGGGGTATTGTGTATAATACCTAATATGTGTATGATTCAGAGTTTACATTCATCAAAAATTGGGTATTGTGTATGATA
>WURT03000027.1:2061972-2073989 GCA_009936505.3 Holothuria glaberrima
GAGGATATCATTAGGGCTCCCTCGCTAACTGCGTTTAAACATCAACTTCAGGTAGACTAACGTTCTCACATAGTCATCATGCCTCTCTAGTGCAGGAGTCTTCAGTTTTTGAAGTTAGCACTCAACTGGATGAAGATGAAGTAAAACTATTAAAATTCCTCTTGATCAATCCGAGCACCCCATTAGCCCTTGCAGCAATAGCTGCACACTGCCTAGATGGCTTTAAATCACCTGTGATAACTACCCCCAGATCTTTCTCAAAAGTCACATTCAAAACGCTACCATCCATGGTATAATCAAAGCTGAAATTTTTAGGACCAAAGTGAAGGACTTTGCACTTAGGCCTATCAGCATTAAAAGACATTTGCCAAGTCTGAGACCATGAAAATAACCTATCCAAGTCTTTTTGCAGTAATGATGCATCATCCTTATCACTAACCTTCCTATAGAGCTTAGTATCATCAGCAAACTTACTTATACTAGACGTGAGAAAGCTATCAATATTATTTATGAAAAAAGAAGTGAGCCAAGAACAGAACAGTGTGGTACTCCACTTGAGACGTCTTTCCAAGAAGAGAAATTACCTCTCTGAGATCTACCATTGAGCCACAAATTGATCCAGTCAGCACACCTGTCCTTGATGCCTAACCTATGCAGTTTTACCATGAGCCTACCTACAGGTAAAGGAACTTTATCGAAGGCTTTTTGAAAATCAAGGTAAATGACATCAACACTACAGTAGAACCAGAATCATGAGATAAAGAAACATCCTTAATAAAGCTCAGAAATTTACAGTAGTAACACAAGACCTACTGGGCAGGAAACCATGCTGATACTGATTGAGCAACCCATTATCTAATAGTAAAAGATACCTAAGCAGTCCTTGATTAAAGATTCCAGATGTAGGCCCTAGCCTAAGTAACGTTACGTTACTGTATGACGGATCAAGACCAAGATGAGCAGTATCGCGCATTACGTACCTACGTTGTAACGTGGTCTCCGCAGGGGAACTGAGCATTCAAAATGACGTTTCTAAACAAGTACGATAGATTCGATGAAGGCCTCAGGTTGGAACGGAAAGAGCTACAAGATCAAATTACGTCTGGTTGACGTTGTTGTCAAAAGCATAAAAATTACAGCATTCCTGTGCTGTAAATTTTTTCTTTCACACGATGCGCGGATGGTCTCGTAACCGGCTTGAATCTAGAAGGCAAAATGAGCAGGCAAAACAGGGCATACAGCCTACAGGTAAGCTATAAATAAGGTCACATGACCGCAAGAAGTGCGGGCGTGGGCGTTGCAGTGGAAATACTGGTATCCTTGACAGGAGGTTGTGGACGTACTAAGAAACAATAATAATTCGTGATTTTAATGAATATTCTTGGATGGTATCATTGCGGGTGCGCGTTTAAATAGACACTGGTAAAAATTTCTGGTGATTAGCTTAATGAAACATCAAAGGAAATGGATGATATTTGACGCATGGAGGAAGGTTTGATGACCTAAGTGACTCATCTAAGTTTAATATGAGGACAAAAGGTAAAAAAAATATGAGACTGGTATTTTCTCCTTCCATTAAACCGTCAGAAAAATTTTGTGCCAAACATTCTTTGGTATCACCAGGTAGATTGGAATGTCAGCAACACATTTCATTCAAAAATTTTCCAGAATCATCTAAATTAAGTAGTCAGCAGGCAGAGCTTAAGTAGGCGCTTTCACAAGAAGTTACAGATAAAACATTAGAAATGACTCGACACGGAAACGGCCGCTGAAAGTAATTTGAAGACATGCTACATTTTCTGTCCCTTTAAACCATTGGAAAAAATTGTGCCTAATATTCACAGGTATCAGGAGGTAGATATGATCATAAATAAGACATTGATTTGGCAAATTGGCCCAAATCATTAAATTAAATATCCAGCAGGCAAACCTTTCTGAGGCGACCCAAAAAACAGGCTGTAAGTCATTTAATAAGTGTTGAGTGTATGCAATACCGTAGTAGCATCTTTAATACACCTAATTGATTTGGCACAAAATTTTCCGATGGTTTAAAGGGACCGAGAATGTCGTGTGTCTTTAAACTGCTCCTATATACGACAGAACGTAAACTTAACACTAATAGTTACATGAGGGAGGGGCGCTTTAGAAAAGTTTGCCTGCTGAATATTTAATTAGATGATGTGGGCAAATTTTTGAAACCAATGTGTTATTTAGGATCTTATCTACCCCCTGATACCTGCCATGTGAATATTTGGCACAAATTTTTTCCGATGATTTAAAGGGACCGAGAGAAAGCCTTGTTTTTACTACTTTTTGTACCCCAAGATTAAACCTCGATGTGTCAAACCTTACACTTTAAATACCATCCACTTTGTTTGACATTTCATATAACCGATTATTAGAAATTGTTTTTGGTGTTTATGAAAACGCACACCAGCATTAACACTGAATATTCATAAAATCAGTGAATTATTATTCCTTGGTCCATTTACAACTTTCTCTTCAGGATACCAGTTGTTGCACTGCGACGCCCACACCCGCACTTCGTGTGGTCGTGTGACCTTATGTATAGAGTAACTTACGTTCTCTTTTGCCTGCTAGTTTCAATCCGGTGGTCTCGTAAGTCTGTACGTGCACTTTGCCCTAATTAACTTGTCTTCCACATTATCAAATCTCATTTCCTGACGTGAAATGTACATAATTCACACTATTATGTTATATAGACCTGCTTGGGTAAGCCCGTCACTGGCACATCTTTAGATGAATACAGAATACATCCAAATTAAAGAATTTCTAGTTATATTCAACGTTACTTAATCGTAAGTCACACTCAAACTTTCGTAGATCATTATTATGCATTTTCGTGAATTATCCATTTCTATGGATTTGCATTTAGTTGTCACCTTCGATTGCCTTGTCACTGTAAAATGATTTGTGCTTGAAAATTTTTTAGATTTCCTAAGTAAATTGCCTTTGCTTGGCTTAGCTTAGTCAGCGTAACCCCCATGTCGAGGGCATGCTTCATCAGAGTTGCACTCTGCTTTTTCAAATTTCACTACGCGGCATGTGGTCGAAATTTCACTTCTTGACATGGGATTTCACTACATGACGTTCGACAGAGTACCTCACCGTACTCCCCAGCAGTATTACCTCATTTTTGCCCTACTTATGTACAATTTTTCCTCCCTGGAAGGCTTTTTCTTCTTTCCTTTTTTTCTTTTCCAAAACATAGGCCTAACACTTTTCACGACAGATGGAAGCCCGGTGAAACAAATGTAGGCTACTCACGAACAAGGTTTAACCCAGGGTTGTCCAACCTTTTGCAGCAGTGGGCCACATGTAATAGTTATGATGGACGAGGGGCCGCATGCTCTGCTCCTTTTTTTCAGTTTTTTGCGTTGAGCCGTGTATAGACACCCGAACCGTTCGCTGTCCAATCTCACTTCGTGGATTGAAACACAAAACCGGCAACGGGGAACTTGACATACGTATTAGTCCGCGTTATCTACACATGCAAAATGTTAACGAGTGGATGATACTGCACAGGGAGAATCTCACAGTTCGTGCGTTTTCACGAGAACACACAAACGGACATTAATAATATTATTTTAATGTAGGCTACGCAGTTTCATAGAAGATTGGAATGGTTGATCGCATGCCGTAGCGGACGGCGTAGCCTAAAGTTGTCATCAATGAATCTGCTTACTGAAAAATTTTGCACTATAGATCATTTCTGACGGGCCGGACGCAACCTTGCGGCGGGCCGGACCGTGACCCGCGGGCCGTAGGTTGGACAACCCTGCTTTAACCAGTAAAAGAATGTAATCTGACAAGATAATTACACACATGACTCTACAGACAGCAACGTTACTAATCTCAATCTCAAGCGCCTTAAGTGGCGTCTTGAAGATGGCATACTGTCTCCGTAATGGATGCACAAAGTGGGAAAGTGTCTCCCATGTGTTTTGGCAGTGTGACTTTGTGGCCCTCATCTAGGAGTGGTTTCAAGAGGGCCTGGCCAGGGGCTGACCGTCTCACATTTGATAAAACCTGGGCGGTCTGCCAGGACTACGGCTTTGTATAGCCTTTCGCCCCCCGATACACCACAAATGTTTGCGGTATATACCTTTGTTTCGGCTCCCATAAAGCTGGCCTTGTGGAGAGACCGGTGTAATATTATATTAAGGGAGATATGGGGAGGCCTGCGGATTTCGTCCTGGCGTCGGTGAGGATGGAGGTTAATTAGGCTGACTAGGGTTGAGGCCGACCTCCGTCGCACGTCTGCCCAGGGCGGCATTCGCCAGGCGGTGGGGTAGACTTTTCTTGATGCAGGCAGGTCAGGTGAGGGTTAAATTGTAATAAAATATTATTAGTATACCTAATAACTGCTTTTACGTTTAATGTAAATAGCTCAGATTTGGGGTGGTCGGGAGGGGAGCTTGCAAGTTTTGTACATAACCACTACATGAAAGATTATTCTGTTTGCTAGTTCAATTGTAAATAGTTTTGCCTTTGTGTTCAAGTCTGGTCCTGGTTTTTGTTTTGTACCGTGTGTCCCGTTCGTGTCCGTTTTCCCAGCACGTAGTAAAGCACTCTGCAGATAGCTAGAAGAGCATTTAACATCCACGTTTGACATAAAAGACCAAGGAGAATATTTTTTGACTTAATTTTGGTGAAATCTCACTACATTAAGACAATTTCGTATTTCCTTCATGATCACTACGACTGAGTGCGGTGAATTTTACGTCATGTAGTGAAATTTCACTACGGGTGGCAACGCTGTGGTTCATTTGATCTTTTCACACCCCTCGACGTCAGGGAGAAGATATTCTGATTTTCACTTCAAGTGAAGGTGGAGCTTCGAGTCTAAATATACATATTTATGAGAAGCTATGTTGCTATTGGTCACCTGAAGTGTTTAACTAATAACACTGTCATCGTACAAGATTTAATTGAGTCGCAATGAACAGGTACGTCAAGTTTCGCTGTAACAAACAAATCCCGAACATTTTTAATTTATCCACACTGATATAGGCGTGAGCTTTCAGACAGATATGGAGCCTCTGCTATCATCCTTTCATGTGCTTGACTTCAAGTTCTCGGTAAGGGTTGGATTCAACTTGAACGAAAAAGTTACATTATTTTGTTAAGAAGAGAAGTTGTTTTTCATCCACGTTTTCCATTGGCTTCGAAATCGAAACTTTATGGATATTCATAGCAGATGAGTATTCTTTTCCCTGATTGGCGAACCAAAAATTTTTGGTTCGTGAAACCACTTTTGTTGCTATCTGCTCCCTGACGTCGAGGGGTATGCATAGGCGTATGGGACCTTAAATTTTCGACTTGGGGGGGCACAACTTTTTTGCCCGAATATCTGAGCCCAAGGGCGTAGCCAGGATTTCATCTTAGGGGTGGGCGGATGAAATGATGACTGATCGCCGTCCCGGGGGGAGGGGGAGGGGAGGGTGGGCTAGATGCAAAATGGTGCTACATTTGATGCCAGATTTAAATTGAATGTATCTCCAGGAATTCCTATTTTTTAAGTAATGATTTTAATTTTTCATCTGAAATCTTCCTGAGAATTTTTTTCCATTATTCCAGCCTATGCCCCTGAGTCGCGTAATGCTTGCAGCGTCTTTAATTTGTCAAAAGAGCTTAAATTTATCTGGTGGCATGAAAGATAGACCACCAGTAGTATCTTTTCTTTGCCAATTAAGCATGATCCAATAGGTGGAGGGTTGAGCATTTTATAGAGTTAAAGAGGTTTAATCATCATAACCGCAAGGAAGATGTCAGATTTTTGGAGGGGGATATGTTCAACAAAAGAGTACAAGGAATAGGTTGAAGTTTATTTTCCCTTGATTATTCCAATGTTTTTAAACGAATCAAAAACCTTTTTTTACACGGATTGTGCCCGACTATGTCCATATTTCCATAGATCATCCTGCCCGAATTTTTGGTTTCACCAAAATTTTGGGGGCACAGTGCCCCCCCCCCCCGTCCCATCGCCGGTGAGGGTATGAAAAGATCAAATGAAGCATGCCCTCGACATCGAGTTACCCTGACAAGGCTTAGCTCAACCTAAGTAACTACCGTGGCACTGAAGAGACATTTCGAGATTTCGAAATATTTGCGTTTCGATGATGTTCCGAGACTAAGTTCCGATGATTCGACTTTTTACATGCAGCTTAAAACACTCGGGAAGTGCAGTTTCCGGCCATCTGGTTTGTAAAGCCAAAAATTTTCTTGTCCGCTCCGCGCCGACTGATGGTGGCGCTCCGCTTAGAAACATGTATTACCATTTTTCATAGATTTTTTTTTTCATTAATTGAGAAATTGCAGACATGAGATCCATATTTCAAAGCTGGGTACATGCAGCTTAAAACACTCGGGAAGTGCCGTTTCCGGCCATCTGGAGGGTTTTTAAAGTCAAAAAATTTCTTGGCCGCTCCGTGCCGACCGATTGTGGCACTCCGCTTAGATAGTCTTCCTGGCACTCAGCTCCCCCCATTTTTTTTCCGTTCCGCCGCGCCTGGGAACAGAAACTCAATACCACCGTACTCTGGCGATCATACATAACAACGTGGCTTGGGGTTCCTTTCCGGCCGTATGGATGCCATTATCAAAGTGTCAACTTTTACCCCACTCATGTTACACTAAGAAAAGAAGTTAACTTTTCTGCAACCTAGATTATTTGGGTGGTAGCCTAATTTTGACACTATGTGGAGATGGTCTCGAAATGGAACACTGCCCGCGTCTGGGACTTATGCTTCTTTTTTTTTTTTTTTTTTTTTTTCCTTCTTTGGGGCCATATGGTAAGGTGTGCTAGTCCCGACGGCGATGAATCACCGTAATAAATAACCAATTCGTGCTCTCTGTGAGATTAGGTACTTAAGCCTTATTGGAGCATCTGCTATATTGACAGCAAGAACAATAAAACCAGAAAGCGCAATTACACCTGTCTCTTTTCTCTTTCAACCTTTGGAAACCTTACATAAGCTTCCATCGAGCTAGGGAAAGGGTAAAGTTTCAAAACAAAACAGTGAAAACATCGAAACATGGGAAAGTCGAAAGATTAAAATATCGAAACGAAAAGTAGAAAATCGAAAATCTGGAAAGATGCAAAGTAAAAACATTGAAATCTTGAAACGAAAAATTCCAAACATCGAAAGAAAAGTCGAAATATCGAAACGAAAAAGTCGAAATATCGAAGTATTGCAACCAAAAAAAAGCAATATTTCGAGACGAAAAAGTCAAAATATCGAAACGAAAAAGTAGAAACATCGAAATTTCGAAATGTCCCTTTAAAGCCGAGGTATGTTACTGCTATTTTTAACCTCGGTGAAACGGGGAGGTACTTACCAAGAGGTGAGCAACAAATTTGTCACCATTGCAAGCTAGTATCAGTCCAGTTTCTTTTGTAGGCTACATAAATTTCTACATTGCAAACATCAAATTCGAAAATTGAGCCTAAATGTTTTCTGCATGGTGTCCATTACATAGTTAAAGTAAATCCGAAATTGCGGAATTGTACCTTGAGTATGAATCGATATTTTAGCAAACATCTATTTGTCCAAAGTGGAAACACTGATCACGGTATAAGGAGACTTTAATCATTACTAAATGCACCCAAGGAATTATGGGAACTGGGAGTGTGGGTGTCATCACGTGGAAGATTAACCCCGGTCCCTTCCCCCATTTGAAAGTGGAGGGAATTGTCCTACACTGCACTTTTTCTGAAATTTACCCGTTTCACACCATAGCGTGCAATGAAGCTGATTCCCTGAATTAAAACTCGAAAATGGTCGTAACAGCCATTAAATTGTTTGCTTGACTCCACCCCTAATTAAAGAGGCATATTTGTGGTGAAGAGTGCTATTTCCTGCCATCTATGCGCCTGATTAAGCAAAATCACCTTGACCTCAGCCCCAACATGGTGGGGTGTTGAGGTCAGGTTCCTCAGAAAACTCTGCACCTCTGCCTCTTTATGTAGATAACAGCTTTTGGGACCTCTCAAGTATGATTTTGCCCTTTCCAATTATTGTCCTCTCTCTGAGCCTGAGATCCTTCCCTGCTGCCCTTTTCAGCCTCTCCATTTGGCAGAGATGTAGTCAAGTCGCTCCTTTCTCGGAAAGTCAAGTCAACTGCATTCTATTTTAGCGACTCCAGTCAAGTCGACTCGAGTCTCTGTGTTATTTCAATAGTTGAAATTCCCCAGAAATTTTCAAGTCAACCAGAGTCAGAGGGTTGCGACTTGATTACATGTCTGCCATTTGGCCTTCACCCTCGAAAAGTTCGAGAACCACTGCTATATGAAGGGATTCCCTGGACATTCCTTTTTTTACTTCTCTAATTTTCATTCCATCTCCACTGGGCAACCTTCAATATGGACCTTCATCAAATAAAAATTCCAGGCATCCAACCACTACCCAGTATGTCCAACAGCCCTTAACCCCTCTAACATCATCTCAGTTCTGGCAGGGGCAGATCCTGGGGTTCAGAGATAGGACATCATTTTTTACAACATCTAGGACTAAATATGGAAAGGTTCTGCATAGTCCTGGGTGTAATTACCCATTTCAAACTAGAGAATGTCACATCATTTGAAATTTGAAGGTTTGGGCGGATTAAATTTTTTCATAAGCTGCAAAAGCAAAAAATTTTTTATGAAAAGTCCTGGAAATAAATTAGTCATTTTAAATTGCCTTTTCTTTTACATATATTTATCATGACAGTCAAAGTTGTGAATATTGTTGGACAGTACCACAACATGCAACCTTCTTTTAAATTCCATTACTGCCTGGGAATGAGCTTGAACTTGATAATTTGTTGCTACCTGGAAATGTGGGACAGGCAAGGGTAAATAAAGCACCCTCAGCAGATGGTGCACTGTATTCCCCTATTTTATTTTTGTGAGTCCCCAATTTTTGTGCAGTACATAAATACAGTATCATTAAGCCTACAACTAAGTGTGGCCAACATATGAACTGAAGGATATTGGGCATCTCTTTTCTACTTTACAGATTACAATACAAATTTTTACACACCAAATAGGCCGTTTATATGCAGTCCATGGCACACATAAAAACCCTATTTATATTTGCGATGGATGATTCGACAAATTTCTCAAATAAACTCAACTTGTGGAAGACATTCTATAGGTATGGGTGCCTTGTATTTATCCTGCCAGTTCGAAGTATGTGGGTATGTGCAGACGAATTGTGGAACTCGCTTACTGAAATAAACCAAGGAACGCAAATCGACCAGATATGTAGTATCTACAAAACATTTCTTCACTCATTTCTAGAGAGAAAAATAATCACAAAGACCAGTAAATAAATATCACTTGATTATTTTTATTTTACTCTTTAAATGGACAACTGCCTCTCCATTCTAAAACTTAGAAAACTGTTTCTTGTCAGATCCTGGTGCTTTGTTGACTTTCAGGACATTAAACCTTATAGTCTTGCTGAGTGGTCTGCACTCACCAACGGTGACAGAATCCCCAAGGTTGACATCCCTGTGAAGGACCATAAAAAAAAAAAAGACATTAAACACCTTATGACCTTACAAAGCCGCGGCACCTACCAAGGCCACATTCAAACTTTATGAATCTTGTTTCCCCCACCAGAGGAAGGGAGGCATAGTCCTTTCCCCATCTGACCCAACCCCGGGTGTCTGACTTGTGAACTGCTATGCAAGTGATGTTCACATTGCTGACTGATAAAGTTCATTCCATTATGTATTTGGGAAAATACTGAGTTACCTCTGTCCACCCAGGTATGGTGGGTAAAGGTACCTAGTACACAGGGGAGAGCAGGGTAAGTTGGAATGTGGGGTTGGAATGCATTCCATTAAATATTTGGCCAAAATACTGAGTTACTTCTCTCCACCCAGGTATTAAGTGGGTAAAGGTACCTAGTAGTAAACATATTTGCGACTGGGTGCAGTATAACTGCAACTGCCTGCAGCACTGTGTTGGGACTAGTTATTCTCCACCAGTAGTAACACTAGCACATAGAGTATTTTGCTACCTATCGCTGGTGAAAGGTGTAAAATAAATGGTAAGATACCATAACTATGGACCTTTGAAACGAGATTCACTAACTTTTGCATAAGTTCTTGCGTAAGTCAAGATACTCACAAACTGCGTAAGAACTTTCTTATGTGGTATTCACAAAAACAACTTACGCAGTTCATAAAGATATGCAGCGTAACTGCAATAAATGCACAAGAGCCAATGGTGTGTGCAAATGAATCTTGCTTTATCACATTTTGGGCCAATCACATTGATTGTCATTGTTAAAATGACGCGCAGGGTTTTCTGTGGCTACATGCACTGTCCTACACTTTACACGACTATGCACAACGTGTGCTTCAGCATGTGTTCCTATGGCATTTTTGTACTTAAGATAACTGTGAAGCTTGAGTAAAGATATGCTTCGTAAGTCTGACTTACAGTATGCAAGTTTTTGTGCGCAAGTGTCTTTGTGAATCCGGCCACTGATCCCAAAATGGTATGGCATCCACCTTTCAGCTTCAGGGCAGGTGCTTGCATTTGCACCCATCCCTGCATAGCAGCTCTATTTAGTTCTGCCACATGGGATTGCTACTGTCAAAGCCCTTCTTAGATCTCCAATGATACCGTACTGAATAAAGATGGCTCTCCCTTTCAGCTACATTATTGTGAGTAAAGTTTCACATATGTCAGCTTTCTGATGCAAACAATACCTCAAAGATACTGCGTTTAACTTGAAGCACAGCACACAACAGTTTTGAAGCAGAAATCATACTACATTGTTTTGTTTGACAGATTGCTTGTAACAGTTGGGAACCCAATGGTTCACTACATCGAAGGTTCACTATACTGAACATCTGCTTGTCCACAAATCTGCTACAGGTTAGATGCAGGGTTAGGATTCAGTTTGACATTAAGGTTTAGGACAAGGATATGGAAATACCTCTGATTGGGGTAAGGTATGGGTTAGCTCACAAGATTAGCTTTCTCTCCTAAATGATTTCTGACGGTAGGACCTTTAGCATGCTGAATTTTTTAGAGGGCAGGCTTCATTTTTGAGACATTTAAGCTCTGCAGGTGCACCTACAGAACCTCTCCTTAACAGAAATGACCTATTCTAGTCGACCGCCACCATTTTCTAGACTTGAGGCCAAAAAAACAAATGGAAGGCATTCTTTTGCTTTTAATATAGTGTACTAACTGTTTTATTTGTGAAGGGCCATCACCGTGACAATTGTTGCCAATAGAATGATAAGGGTTAAAATCCTCAAATGCAATAAAAATGTGCACCACACTTTGCATATACTGCAGATTTTTGGGCCCACAATTCATAACAAAGTTACACTTTAAAACAATAGACCTTATGCGTATGACCTCACAGAACGTGCATCTTTGATGAAGGTAAGTGTGCATCAATGCAACTTACACCAACAAATGCTGACAGCTGATTTATGTACCTGCCAGACACATGCATGTAAGTTACTTCGAGCGCGTGCAAAGTCTATGTTGTGCAGTCAGTGTGTTTCATTGTTTTTCCTACAAAATGTTGTCGCATAACGTCAGTGCATAAGGTCTACTTGTATAATCTCATTATCCCAATTCCTACAAATTCCCAGGAAAGAGTGGTGAGGGTACCATGCTTGTCTGTCCCCACCATGTCCTCTTGCCAACCATGCCCTAATTAGTCTTGAAAGTCTTCTGCAAATTCTGGAGTTTTTATGGAATTGTACCCATTCAAGAAATAAACTATGTGACCCATGGGTTTCATTTAAGACTGGATCTGTGAAATTGCTCTGAAGGGTGCCAGAGATGGTCCACAACATTTTTCATGAGAAATTTGAAAAAGGTTGAGTAACATCGATGTTAATGATGGTCTGCCTTATTGTTGACAGCCCACAGACTAAATATACAACCACTTTATCAACCAGAAAGCCAAAAGGCTTAGTGATTCCTTGCCGTTCTTGAGGTATCATGTTTACAAGGTTTTGATCTTTTGACC
>WURT03000027.1:2079362-2090306 GCA_009936505.3 Holothuria glaberrima
TGTGTGTGTGTGCGTGTGTGTGTATGTGTGGATGCACCTCACCAGGAATGTCAGAACCGGTGCTGGGAAACACACCTTAAAGGGCAGGACATTTTGAAAACACAGGACCGAAAACCTGGTCCTCAGATTTTTATTGGCTTAAAGTCATTTCTGTGCCACCATCTTTCTTCTCACGAGTTTTGAAGGTGGTCCTGTCTTTACCCATAGTTTACATGTATGTGGTTTTTCAACATGCTGTAACTGAAAACACACATATACTGTTATAAGCAACTTTTAGAAATGTCACCCTCGGTCCTCACTTTAAGTTTCCCCTCAAAATATCACACAAATGTCCCAACCTTTAAGGTGTGATTCCCAGCACCAGCCAATCAAAATCTGAGGACCAGGTTTTCGGTCCTGTGTTTTCAAAATGTCCTACCATTTAAGGTGTGTCTCCCAGCACCGGTTCTGACATGCGTAGTAAGGTACATTAAATGTTGAGACCAGAAACTCTCTTTTAAAATATAGGATCAGCTTTGAATAATCATAAAATAATCAAAGAATGCACTGATGCATTAAACAAGGTACAGTATCAAAATTTTCAATAGTTTTCTGACTAAATTAAGTCATATAATACACCAACTCTAAAAACGATATGTGTTCTCTTAATATGGCCAGTGTGTGAATCAAAACTGTCCATTCTTTCAGTAAACTGGTTAACATTTGGGAGAAAAGATCGAACTCAAGACGGTACCTGACACAGATTATTTTATTTTCCACAGATATTTTTCCTTAAATGTTTTGCAATCAGTACAATGAAATAACATACGCTAAATACGGAACAGTGGTTAATGATGCAGCAATTGTCTCGATTGCTAGAAATCTTTGTTTTCAGTAGGCCCTGAGCCCCCCACGTTCAGTGGCCCCCAACATTTGGGTGTCAAAAAAATGACGGCATCAGGTGCCTTACCGTCCATTCGTCCATCAATGGTCAACATGTAAAATACGGACCATTGTTTGGAACTCCACACTGAACTAAAGTTGTTTTTCCATAAATACATGGGACCAATAAGGATTCATGGTCTTTAATCTACTGCATTTGCATGACTTGTGACATACGGGACACCACAAAACCGTTAAATTCAGTGTTTACAAATGTAAATTTTGTCAGTTTTGCACAAATAATTGACATCCATATAGATCTTTGGATGACGTTCTAGCTATCAACCAGTGAAGCATAGCAGCAAAAGTTTAAAGCTGTTAACAAATTTCCAAGTGAAATACTGGTTTTTTGATTGGCACGTAGGTTCGTTGGGAAATTGAAAGTGCCTCTATCCAGAGCCTGAATGCAGGTTTTGTCAAGGAAATCTGATTTAATGAAAAATTTCTACTGCTTTGCACGCATTTGTCGCTGTTTTCAGTAGAGAGGTAGGATGTATTTCCAACTTCTGTAGCAGCCTTGCATATATATGGGATCTTTTAATCTAATTTGTAGTATAATGTGGAAGGTTGTAATTTGTAAGTATGTATTTTCAATTATACACTTTCAAAAAAAAATTACAGAGTGCTTCGCTCGCAGCCATTATCGGTATGGATGGTATTCATGTATTCTAAAAGGTTGGAGAAGGGTCACAGGGAGAAAAATTTATCCGATACGTTTCAATGATATCACCGCTTCAATAAAACAGAAACTTAACAGTCCATACTGAACCTGTATTGTGCTCAAACCACATAGTGTGAATGCCTGTTTGAAGGGATTGATATTCTGAAAATCAAATTGAATTTGCCCCTTTCCTCTATGTACACATCTATGATGGAGGCTTAGACAGGTCATTAGAGTTGGGACAGGTTCCAAAAGTTCCTTTGGGTTTGGATGAGCATGGAATCATGAGCATGTGTTACTCTCTCGTAACACTAATTTATATGTGTAGTTGGACTGAATATGTACCACTATCTAAGCGGAGCTCCACCATCATTGGCAGCCTGGTACAAAGAAATTTTTGGCAAAAGAGCTGATTCCCGTCAGATTCCCGGAAATGACACTTTGTAGGTCTTTCCATTTGCATAAGTCTTGTCTACCTTAATCATTAAGAATTTATGCCCCCCCCCCACTCAAGAGGAGCAACTCAGACACATTTTATTTCGTTAAATTAGGTAGTACAATAAGGTTATATCAAAAATCACGTACAAAAGTTCGCTTGGCCATTCTGATGGTCGCATATGATGTATACATGCTCAGGAAAATCAATACCGTGAATTTAATCCTTCAGCGGGAGGATCATTACTGGTAGTCATGTTAACACAAACAGTTTAAAATGAAATGTGTAACTATTTAAAATAAACAGAATACATTCATGATTCAGTCACAGAGCTAGGAGGTTGGTGATGAGAGGGGGAAGAATGGTAGTTAGGTGAGTTTTTAACACCGACACCAATGCTTCTCTACCTTTTCTTTTTTACTTCCTACTTGTTTGAAAACTTTTTCCTGTTTTTCCCCCCAAATTAATATACGAAAACTTGACATGTGTTTTTCTCAACCCCCTTTTTTCCCATACTTAGAAAATTTTGAAATAAAAGACTGTCAGATGTTAATTTCCAGGCTTACTTGTGGAAATTAAGGTACTCAAAATGTTAATTTTGTGTCAAATGACTAGTCAGCGACCCGACATAGGCCTTTACGTGCATGTTAATATGAACATATCAGTAGGCAATTCATTGATCGGAATCCAGAACTCCCTGCACAATCTCACCCATCCCCATTCCTCCTTTTCAGTTTACCCAAATTAAGGCTTCTGTGACCTGACTAACCGACGGACAACCGTAGGTTAGCACGTAGCGCTGAGTTAGAAAATTTCCTACTGAAAGTATCTCTTTCATTGTAGGAGATGAACCTTCCCGTTGGCTTAAGTGTAATAATGAGTATTTTGTTAATAAGGCCCAAAAAATAACACGATTAGATCCTGTTATTGAAACAATTTAGAGAATTAAGAATTGCCTGCGTGGCTTATCTTGACAATGTGAACATGCAGAATGAACGATGAACGGATTTAACGTTAGAATGTACGTTTTGCTGGTTCATGAATTTAATATCTCTAAGATCCAAAGCAAGGGAACTGCGACATAAGCACTACGTATAAATAGTTATATGTAGTCTACTTGAAGAAGGCAACATTTCCCCGGTGACGTGCGGCAATTTCTTTTACACTTGCGCGATCACCGCTCATTCCTTAACAATTTTTTTTACGGGAGTGTAAGAGCAGGTAGTCTCGTGGCGGCTCCCCTAGTAAGAGATGTTGGCCCTTTTGGGGGGACTGAAGATATAGAGGTAAAGCATGTGAAAATTCATGTACACTACAGATTGCCATTTGAAAAAGATTGGACAGTTGGAAAAAGTTATTTTTGACATCCAGCTAAGAGAAGGCGGTGGCAAATTTGACGCTGTAGGCGGCGATTTGCCGCCAGTGACCAGGGGCATCGATTTGGGGGGGGGGACGGTAGGGACATGTACCCTCCACTTTTTTGAGAGGAGGGGACACTGACACATTTCCCCCTCCCCCCCCCACTTTTTGTCACCTGAAACTAAAAAGTGAGGTAACTAAAACACTACATGTAGGCAAGAAGGGGTGAAGACATAGATATGCTCAGAAGGTATTCCACATGGCTCTTTATCAGGTCCGTAGGCAGCAAGTTCTGTCAGAATTCTTTCTATAACTTCAAAAAAAAATTTGCGCGTAGCGCGCTTTCATCTTCAGTTAAATCTAGCTGTAACGCCCATCATTTCAAACATATGGGATTTATTCAACGTTAAAGGTGTCACAAATACTGTAGTCATGATTCTAGAGGAAGACGAAAATGCAGTGTTGCCAAGTTCTAACCTCTTTTCCCTATCTTTTGAAAGATTCTTCCTTCAAACTCACCATCGTGGCAAACACATGTAAGAAAAAAAAATTCAGTTTCGTCTGGGAGCCTTTTTGGGTTAGATGAAAAAGTTACTCCCTGACAGAGACCGTGCAGTCTCTCCATCAAATTTCTTGGTTTGCTCTAAAGTAGGGCAGATTCTCTATTAAAAACCCAATTTTTTCAACATTTCTTAATGAAAACAAAATTATTACATCTTTTTCAATATAACCCCAATTTTTTCGGTGCGCTTGGCGCGCCTTATATTTTGTGGTCAACATCATTTCGGCAACCCATTGCATCTATCAGGGCTTGGAGTAGCTGGCCCTAGTTAGGGCCGTTGGCCCCCATGTCGGCAAACCAAAGCACCACCCCTGGCTGAGCCTGTATGCAGTTTTTCCTTTGGGTAATGAAGTATACCCCCAATTTTTTATAGTAACCCCATATATTGAAACATTTGGCGCCATTTTACATCTGTGTACCCTCCTCTTACAGGCTCTTCACCAGAACAGAAGAGAAGTTTTAGGTCAGATGTCCCCCCCCCCCCACTTTCAAAATCAAATCGACACCTGCCAGTAACTGGCTACTTTTGACTACCCTGAAAGTCTGTATGCCTTTGTTATAGTGTGAGGAACACAGGAGTTTTCCACCTTCTGTGGACTGGGGTGTCTCCTTCATTTTTGGTTTCTGGAAACTATTTAAATAGTCATTCTATTTTGACCTTAGGGGGCAACTGTGGGACTTGCATTTTTATGTTAAATATGACACTGAATAGTCAACTTCACCACAGCCAGTTTTAAGGCACCGCATTGTTTGAGACCAAAGGCACCGTTCCTACTTCAGGTTACTTGTTTCCGAGCCTCTTTCCGCAGTCGATATTTAATTTCAGTGGACGAATGGTAATACATACCATTGCTGTATTAAGTGATTGATTGTTCAAAGGTTGTCATAGCTAAGATCAAACCACTTCAGGGATAATGCTTTGCTTTGACGCAGATAATAATATGAACTGGATGGAGAAAATATTTTATCATAGCAGTCATGCCTTAGTTTAAATGTCTTTCTTCACATTTTTCAGTGATCAGTTTGGAAACAGTTATCCATGCTACAGCTGAAAAATAAATATGAGCTATTACTTCAAAAATATCTAAGTCAGTAAGCTCTTACAAAGCATATACTCATTTCTGCCATGGTTCATTTTGTGAAAAAACTTTGATCCATTTTCCCTGCAAATCAGGATTATCTCCGACAAATACTGCTCTGCCCCATCTCACACCCCTTCAACCACCCAAAAAGAATATATTGTATCCTACCCAAGCAACCAGCGAGTTTTGCGGGAGGTGGGGGATCGAAACAAGATTGTTTGGAACATACACATACGATCTGTGTTAACCGTAAACTGCTGGATAAACATAACATTCAATGTTTAGTTTCTAGAGCGGAACTCCCTGTTCCGCGGGGAGATCGACAGATCCCCCCCCCCCCCCACCCGGGTTACGGGTCTGGTACCAACTCAGCACTCCTTTCGGAGAAATTCCACAATGTAGTTTCTTCAGAGCTCCGATCACATATTTCCGTTCCATGTATGGTGACCTAAAATAATAATATGGCATCTTCAGTTCGAAGACCGAATACACACACAGAATAAGTATCCATGTATGTATCAAGGGGACTAACTAACCAAGCATTATGACAAGCTAACAACTTGGAAGGTTGTGAGCTACATCTTTTAACAAAAGAGACCTTTGGGAACAATCCTAATAGTGACCCCCCATTGGAAGTCTCATTGCCTCCCCGCCCAAACCATAACCATGTCATAATTTCTGCCACACATTTCTTACATTACTAGCTTAACATTTAGGATGAAAGAAGGGTGTCACGAATTTGACTATCAAGTATCTAGGAGAGTTGGAAAATCCAGCTCCTAATATTTGAAAGAATGTTAGAAATAATTTAAAATGCATATGAAAAGCAATGCTCCATGCAACTCGACGTAGTACACCATGTCCCACTGCTGTATTAAGCCAGTTATGCCTAAGTGTACGTGTTTTAACGTTTTTTCAGTGATCAGTTAAGATACAGTTACAGTAAATGCTTCAGCTGAAGAAATAGGAGCTATGATGACTTTAAATATATCTATCATCAGTAAGCTCATGCAGTACAAAGCAAATACACATTTCAGTCATCATCCTGTCTGTGAAACACCTTACTTTTTTCTCCTGCAAATCAGGTTTATTTACAGAAAAAACGTCCCAGTCCCCCTCCCCTCTTCAACTACCCGACCACCCAAAAAGATATCTCATAAGCTACTGACTCAACACATCTCTCGGGAAACATTTCACATTAAGTTAAAGGTTTAACGACACATTTTCATGTCAAGTACTGTCACCTAGAACAAAAGTATGGCACATACAATTTGAAGACCCTATTCACACAAATAAAGTATCCTGTGTATAGTCAGGGGACTAAATAATCACTATGTTTAACACTGATTTGCGAGAAAATCAACCCTTAAAGGCTATTAAAAACAAACATGGTCAGGGTGCCAAAGCTTTTGTAACAATCAATACTTGCTTCTAGTAGTATGTATATCAGTTTCAGGAAAATATCGAAACAACTCAGGAAAATATAGTCCTTTTGAAACTTAGGGAAACGGTTTGAGTGACAACTTAAATTCAAGTACAGTGACACGAAGTAACGGTATGGCATGTACAATTTGAAGACCGAACACACACAGATAAGTTATGTATGTAGATAAGGGACCAACTAGCCAAGCGTTTGATCAATGCTAGCAACTAAAAATGTGAGCTACACGTTTAATACAAGAGACCTACGTGAACATCCTAACAGTGACCCCTGCAAGTCTTATTGCCTGCCCTTACCTTATACCCATGTCAGAATTCCTGCTATATGTTTCTAATAGTACTAGCCTTAGCATCAAAGAAGGACGTTTCGAGTTCAAGTATTAAGTACGTAGATGAAGAGGGACTCAAAATGTGCTAGTCATATATGAAAGAAAGTTAGAAATAATTGAAAAGACATGCCTCATGCAACTTTATCTAAGGAAAGATTTCAGCCTTGCCTAAGTTGACATGTTTTTCATATCAAAATTTTCTCATTGATCAATTTAAGTACAGTTTCAATACCCAACCGCCCAAAAAGGATATCACGTTGGTTACTGACTTTCCCTTTCGGGAAACATTGCACAATATAGTTTCATCAAAGGTATAATGACACATTTTCATTTCACGTACAGTGAACTGAAATAAAAATACGGTAGCCACAATTTGGAGACTACTTCGCACAAATAGGTCCCATGTATGTTGGGAGCAAATTGTCAAGAACATGATGTTCAACAATGGTTTGTTAGAAAATCGACTCTTAAAAGACTGTGCAAACAACAGTCATGGTCAAAGCCCACTGTCTCCTTGAATGTTTATGCCTTTCCCTCCCCATCCATGTCAGAATTCCTGTCTGACAGACACAATATACTATAATTGCTACACTTCTACCATTGGAGACAGGATTTCACAAGTTATGGATACGGAAAACAAAGCCGGGGTGGTGTTGGAAAAGCCTGCTACCCATATCATATTGGCATAAGTTAAAAGTAAACGAAATAATATAAAAACAATGCTCCATGCGTGCAAAGAGTATGTCATTCTGTATCACAGCTTTTGCTTTCCCTTGATCGGGCTCGTAGCCACGGGGGGGGGGGCATTTCAGGGCAGTGCCCTCCAAAAATATTTCTGCCCCCAGATGAAAATTCAAACTGCATAATAATTAATGTGGTGAATATTTTATGCCCCCCCCCAATCACAAGACTTGCCCCCTAAAAATGTGAAGCTGGCTACGGGCCCGGCCTTGATAGGAACAAAGAAGAGATTGTGCATTCAGGTAAAACTGGAGCAGATTTTGGAGGTTATCATTTTGTTCCCGAACAGAAGATTCTGTTTTCACAGAATGAGTCCCCTTCGACCCATGCTCGATTGCAGGGCCTTTTTTAACATACATACTGGGTGGGCCATGGTCCCCCCAGTCCCATACACAGCCCCCACTCAGCTCATTTGCCCCCCTGTATGGTCTCTTTTTTGGAAAATTTTGTTTTCAAACGTGTAAACATTGCCTAATTTATGTTGACAGGATAGGGGAAAGTACTAAACTACTTCCCTCAGTGAAGAAAATAAGGATAGATAAATTTACATGTAAGCCATGTGGAGTGCAATTTCTGACAATCTGGACAGCACTAGCGTACACGGGGAGGCCATTGGGTAATGCCCCCTTCACTGATGCCGATTTTTTTAGTTCCTAAAAATACGTAAAAGTTTTGCTTCAAAAAGTAGCATATGTGGCACCAGATTGCATGCAAGGACACCTAATTTTTCAAAAATTTTCAAATTTGATTCCGATTTTTTTTTAGTTCGTAAAAATACGTCAATTTTTTAATACAATTTTAACTCCAAAAGGAAGCATATATGGCACCAGATTGCATGAAAGGACACACTATGTTTCAAAAATTTCCAAAGGGGATGGGACACCCCTTCGCCTTAGACCCCTCCCCCAGGCAAGCGATCATACAATATACTGCATGGCCCGTGAGCACGCCACTACTGGACAGGCATTTTTCTGAAAAAATTTGTCGTAAAGTACGCACCAATCAATGGTGGCCCTCCGCTTAGATGGTCCCTTTCGTCCAATGCCCCCCCCCCCCACCAAAAGCTTCTTTAAAAAGGCCCTGCTCGATTGGGAAGACCTGTTCGAAGTCCAAATGGATGTACGATGACCGTAGATGTACCTTTCAAAACTACAAGTAGTTTCATTTTCTCCTCTGCCTCTTACACAAGTGTTGTATTGGATTCTCTTATCCAAAGTTTCTTAATTCGAGTGGAACCCGTTCCTTAGCTCTCCGATGCACTCTGCGTATCGTTAAAATAATCTTTCATGGAAAAATGTACACTACTTTATATAAGATCTGTTTTACTCATTGCTTTCCACAGGTAAAGGATACCAGTTAAATTTTCATAAGTAGTGAACATGGTATCATTGTAGCAAGACTACGGGCTTGATCTTGGCTCGAATGAATGTAGTCTAGGCAGGGCGTCACTACCAGGGGTTGTGGGGTGCTACACCCCCAGAAATTTACAGTGTCGTCCGTCGGGAAATTTTGCGGTCTGTCGGAAAAATAAGACTTTCATTTGTAATTCACTGACTTGACAAACTCATTTGTTTGGGCTACAGAAATTTTGGGAAATTTATGATCACTATGGTTTACTTTAAGAGAATAAGTTTCGTGTATAAATATTGCCTTGAATATATTACCAAGAGACCTAACCCCTCCCATATTTAACTGTATAAGTCTTTTCGCAATTTTGACTGAGCTTGAACACATCGTGAAAAACTGGGGATAAACACATTCCCGTACCTAGAACACGTGCCAAGAAACTGCGTTTATTAATCGAAGCCATCGGGCTTCGATTGTAGGAATTGCAGATTCTTCCACGTGATTTTTAGCCTTCATAAGCGGTCGGGCGGATGAATATTACATCCGGTTTTCGTTTGAATACCCAGGGCGGCGATCCTTCTTTGGAAGTGGGGGATATATTGTCAGTGAACATCAAACATGGCTTTTTAGCCCAAAAGTAGACCGAAAACAGTCGATGACTTTCACACACAAAGTCAATGCGAACCTACGTAGGCTAGAGCCTAACCATAGGCCTGTCAAAAAGGGTAGGCGGTACACTATCTGACGTCACACTCTGTCGGTAAACTTTGCACATTTTGTTAGGAAGAGCCCGAAATCATCGTGCGAAATATTTAATGGCTTTATAATTTGCCGTAGATGAATATTTTGAGGGCTAGTTCTTATGACCAGTCAAAACAGCTACTCATACGGCTTACATTGGCTAAACCAGCGGAATTTACTTTTTGTCCTGAAAAAACGCCAAAACTCTATTTAAATAAAAAAATAAAAGAATTTAGGTCTGGGCGGGAGGAGGTTCGTGAGAACTCCCTGAACCCCACTGGCTAGGGGCCTGTGGATGGCCGATGACTGGCATGGGTTTGGAGCTATACTTTCCCAGTATCTAAGCGAAGCGCGACCATCGGTTCGCCCGTATAGCGTACGATTTTTTTTTTTTTTGCAAAATGAGCTTCCCAGATTGCAGGAAATGGCCCTTCTCAGGCCTTGTAAGTTGCATCTAAGCATTCACTCCTAATTCTGAGATCTTAGATTAAGAATTTAACACTTAAAAAAAGAAAAGTATTTATTTGTAATGGGTCACCTGTATTTATTGTTTAGGTGCTTCAAAATTTATTTATAATATTCATGAACAGAAAGAAAAATTAAAAGCAAATTATTCGTTGGGGCAACACTAACCTGATTATACCAACCCTAGCTATGGTTTTGAACAATAATAGAAAATCTTAAAAAAGAAATTTGTTCAAAGAAATCGCCTGGCCATTTCCCGAAATAGGTTTGAAGCCCTCGATAATATACTCTTTTCTCATCCATTTTATTGGTATTTTAATAGCTAATTTGAGTAATTTATATCACTTTTTACATGGTCTTTACTGTGTTTTGAGTTACACAAAATTTCCCGAAATGTTGTCGTTTCTCGAATTTCCGAATCATTTCCAGAAATTGTCAAAATTTCCCAAATTTCGGGTAAGTACCTAAAGTGGAATCACAGGGATTGCAACTGATAATTTACATACAGTAAGTTTGTATGGGAGTTCTTCCATTCTTGATGCCGCGTAGCCGATGAACATTTGTACTGCTTTGCAATTAACATTGTTTTTTTTTCCATGACGAGCCTGTGTATGATAACATTCATTAGGAATTTTCTCGTTGACAAAAAACTCCAGAACTGATCAGATGAACCCAAATAGCACATATCTGGACTGTAAAAAATAGGTTAGTGTTCTACACAGCGTGTTCCGAAAGAGGGTTGAGACCTTCGATATCACCCTATTCCATTTTCATTGGAAAACATGAAACTGTATACTTTGAAATTGCTATTATTTTGTAACAATTATAAGACAATACATAATGTAGAAATAAGTAGGCTA
>WURT03000027.1:2091145-2118729 GCA_009936505.3 Holothuria glaberrima
GTTCGTTATTTACGAACATTTTGTACATGCTGTAGAAGGCGTCTGTTATTGTCTGACGTAGCATAATAAAAAGGATTCGATTGGTGGATTTCAAATCAGGGGTGACGGAGGTGTGGTTTTGCATGCATTATTGTTTGGGTAAACAAATTTGTCAGTTGTTACAGAAATGTTAATTACTTGTTGATTAGTGCTCACTGGGAAGAATTTTTTCCCAGTAAGGACTTTATGAAAAGAAACAAGTTTGTCTTTGGTCCTTTTTTAGACTTTTCAATCGCCTTCAACACCGTTTTGCCCAATCGATTAAGCCAAGGTTGCATAACTTTATAGGAAAACCTTGGCTCATTCATTGGCTTGCAAACTTCTTACAAGGATGAACCAGACAAGTAAAATTACAAAAGGGATTTTCTCCTAAATCAGATGTTAAAGTTGGCGTTCCTCAAGGGGGTCCTCTTCCGGCTCTTCTTTTCACAATTTACACCGATTACTTTCGTACTCATAACAATTTTTAAGTAATAAAGTGTGCCGATGATACTGCTGTTTTCTGTAATATTAACAAAAGTTCATATAGGAAAGATCAAGATGTTTGTCAGCATTTTATTGATAGCATTGTTAGCTTATGTGAGCAAAAAAATCTCCTTTTGAATCCAAATAAGTCAAAGGAAATTGTGTTTGAAACTGTGAATGTTAAGCACAAAGGTTTATTGAATATTAGAGAGGAAAAACAGTTATCCAGGGTTCATGTGTAGAACGCACTCCTGACACTATGTATTTGCGAGTCTTGCATTGACAATAAGTTATCTTTTTCTAATCATATTTCAAAAATGTTGGCGAAGTTGTACTATGCTGTTTCGACTTTGGCATTTACTGTCTCATATTTTCCATATAAAACAAAAGAACGAGTGTTCACCGCGTCTATACTGGCTTACCCTTACATATGCTGTTCCAGTTTGGTACCATTATCTGCAAGTTAATTAAGGACAAGAAAAGAATGAGAAGTTTCCTAAATTTTGTGCCAATATTTTTAGATTGAATTATGAAACACTTGTATGTATACTAAATGAAGCTGCAAAATGAATAAGTAAGACTTGCCAAAAATATTTAAGCTACTAAAGAACATCCCTTACACCTTGAGCTTAATTCTCTGTGCAATAAAACAAATTACAATTTAAGAAGTCCAAATATCACTACATGTTTTAAATTATCTTTGTTCAAGAATTTTTTCATTTATAGGGCAGCTTTTTTTGTACAAAACGACGTTTTGGATCCGTAATTGTAGTTTTAAGATTTTTTTATAGTTTGTTTTATTGTTTTTATTTTTACTTTTAATAATCTTCTTAACTTTTAGATGTCTTAACCTGTTGTTTCTTTGTTGCTTTACATGTTTTTATCCTGTTTATAAATTTTGAAAATTTATACTGGAATAAGTACCTACCACTTACTTAGATATTTAGACCAACATTTAGAAACTTGCGCGAAATGTCAAACTTTTGAGCAGGTTCTTTTCTTTCGTCAAATTCATGTCGTGGTAGGTTATAACCGACTGTCGTGTCATATGTATAAAACTTTACTTGCAGGCTGGAATGGTTTATTATTCTAGTCGTAATTTAAACAAAATAGACAAAGCGATCGTTTTTCATTTGGGCATGTGACCAATTCAAATGTATTTTGCGACATTTACTTCACGATGTCGGACTTGTATGGTTAGCAAAACGTTTTTGCTTGGGTCTGTGTCATTGTATTAGTTTCAGTTCTGATCGTGGTTAATTATGTTTTAAGTTGTCAGAGTTTAAACATATGCTGATACCACAACACTAGGTTTGTTATTCACCAGGGTATCAACGACGTCTGTACAAACCCTCCATAAAACCATGCCATAATTAATACAGTGCAAGTGAAAGAATTTAAGGATGACCGATAATGAATATGGTTGTTATCTGTAATGTTGTATTGTGGTTTGGGTTTTTTTCAAGTTCGGTTGCCATACTAATTGTTTTATAATATTTTAAAGGGGACGGAAAAAAGAATTTCATAACGTACATACTGTGAATGATCCCACGCTTAGTCTAATGCTTGTCGCCCAAGGTGTGAAGGTGTGATCTTAAGGTAATTTATTTCAAACAGAATCACATAGTACTCTTGTTGTAGTAATCGTAGAAACTTAGTTGTGTTGGAACATCTAAAAAGTCATTTCTTATTATTCTTACAAAAACGAGATGCATCCATTGAGATTTTGTACATTATTTTAAACTAAATTTAATACGACTGACGTATGATATAGTCATCGTGGTTTGCTAAATGAGAATTTACAATGGCCAATGAACCGTTAGTATCTCAAACGGACCCTAATAACTTAACAGCATCCCAGCAAGAAGATGTGTTTGCCACGTTATTCAATATGTACACCTGCATGACCATGCTTGGGTAAATTGAGGCCATCGTCATGTTCCACATTCCTGGGGATGGGCGGGTGTCTGGTTCAATCGTTGGAGATCAAAAAGTAACTACATGAATTTTTGCTGTACTGTCAGACTGTAATGTAAAGCACATACGCTGGCATACTTCGGGCATAATGTGTTTCAGTGCAGTAGGAAGGATATATAACCGTTTTTAATATGGGGTGTTTTCATGAAGGGAGGTGACACTAATATTCATTCCCTTAGGTAATAATTTGAGGTGATAATATAAAAAGGGTAGATAGATTTGGTTGCAAGGCTTATGAGTTTGAAGGTGTGAACTATATATGTAGGGCTAGATCTGTGGGTCTTCCTTTCATGTACAACGTTGAAGTGAACTGTAAATGTACTAAGGGAATAAAGGAGACATACGTCTGTAGAAATACAAGAAGTCCAACATAAAAAATAAAACTGTGATCTTGTCGTCATTAACTAGCCTACCCGTGTTAACTATGATTCAACAGAGCCAGTAACAGACTATGCAGAAACAAACGCGAATAAAAAAATAAAATAAAAGAAATAAAGTAAAACACTCCCGCTTGATTCATAACTGCAGCTACTTGTTTAATACGAACACTTTTTCGTAAAATTAATAATAATAAAAAAAGTGTATAAAATGAGGTTGGGGCAAAGTGCTTAATTTGAAATGGACCTTTTTTTAACTTTACTTCGAACCATTTAGATTTATGTTTGTGAGTTATAATATCCTTCGACGGGTGCAAAAGAGATAAAAACAAACTATTACATGAAAACCGACTTATCGACGTAGAGGCTATTCTTGATGACGCAATGATGACGTAATGGGAAACCCCGTAAAGCCCATGTGTACATGACTCAGTCACAATGTCTATATTAAGTTGGTGGCGTTCTTTCCATTCTGTAGGGCTACCCTCTTTCCCCACTATTTACCCCCCCCCCCACACACACACACACACAAAAAGGGTCTCTCCAGTGCATACTACACTATTGATATATTTGCTTACCTAATACCTAGCCACTTTTTTATCCACTAACTTTTGCTTTGTTGAATGTAATTTATCGCAAATTTGGCCTTTCTTTAACTTTGGAATCATGAGATCTAAGAGACCTTCAGTTAATCATGTTTTCAAAAATTTTGAATTTCCCACATGGAAAGCAATCGATAATTCAACATTTTGCAAAAAAATGTTGGAATCACGACTTTTGATAAGTCTTCATTTAATTATTTTGTAGAAATTTGTTGAATTGATCATTTAAAAGAATTAAGGATTTAAACATTTGGCAGGAAATCGTTAAAATCACGACATCGTGGAAACAGTAAATTCGACCCTTTGAAGGAAATATTTGAAAAATCAAAAGATCTTCCGAAGAAGGCAAATCTCATTTTTCGTTTTTCTGTTTTTTTTTTGTGAAGATATTATCTTTTTATCTGAACATTTTCCTGAAAAATGTCTTGTTGCATGGTAAAAGATCGTACCAAAAAAAATCGTACTTAAAAGCTTCCACAAAATTCTATCGTTATGCCAAGTAAACTGTTAGTCAACACCTCGATAAAAGGCTGAACGCTGCCGTTTTGTTTTGTGGTGATCTCAAGTTAAAAAAAAAAAGTTAAAATGGACTTTTTACACTTACATTTTTATGATATTTCGGCGAATATCCCACTGGAGTAAGACTATCAAAGCCGTTTTAAATTGGAGGTATCCATCCTTTGAAATATCTTGGCTTTTTATATTTGGTTTCACTTTTTCTCCCAGTGCAAGGTTGGACTCCTTTTTGATGCACGTTGCAAAAAATAGTACTGATTCTGTACATTCATGAACTCATTTTCTGAAGGGGCCTCTAAAATAAATGGAAGTAAACTTTAAATCAAAAACTAACGTTTGGTAAGCAGGAAAGGAGTCTATGACATCAAATTAGACTTTCTCCAACGGAAAATCGCAGCCTCTTTGTGAATGATGAGAATGACGGTATCTCAGTAAACGCACAGGATATGACGATGTGGTTTTTGTTTGTATTGTAGACTTTAATCCTCCTTAGTTTAATTGTTCTAAAGCTTTAGCTGAAGAACCTTCCGTGTCCTTTAAGTATACCAGATATATCTTAGGAGGCTTAAGCTCTATTGATTAGCAATAATTAAACCATTTAAACTATGTTTATGTACTTACAACCCTTGCTTAATATAATTACCTCGTTATAACCCAATTCTCTTCTCCACATTACTTTTATTGGAATGGGATGTTCATAAGCTCCATTCTCATATTTCCTACGCCGGTTTTGCTTTGGTAGAATGGTGCTACTTTGCGAAACCCACACATACCATGCCAACATGATGAATGTTTAAAAAACAGAAAACAAATATGATGTATGTTTTATTGCAGTGTTCTAGATCCCTTCGTTTTATATCGTTATCATGCCCCAACACAGTCAAATTCTAAGTTACATTTTACTTGTTTAGCGATCTTAATAGAACATAAGCTTTATCTTAAATACTAAATATAGCCTACTAAAAATATTACTAATTGACAAAATATGAAAAATGCGCACAGCAAATTGGGGCTCCCCTCCAGATTTTGTCAAAGTAATGCTTTAAACTTCAGAACACAGCTTGCGAGAAGTTCCTTATACACATCTTTGCCAGTGAATTTAACCAACTTGACTCTTGATCAGTAGTGAACTTGGACGTACACACGCCTATCAATCCCTGATGAAAGTCATTCTCCTTAAAATGTATCTAAAGTCTAAAATTTCAAACATATACGTTACAAAGCTTGAAAATGCATCCATGTGTTCCAACTTCAATTTTCACAAGACATTTCTGAGCTGAGATATAAAATGATGTCATTTTTGTACTACTCAAACTACCGTCTATGTTTTTCTGTGTTTTTTCGAAGGCCACTGCACCTTGTGCAAAACTGTGACTACTGTCCTACAGTCACAGGATGACATGACTATATAAGCCCTCTCCATACAACATGCTATGCAAGTGAACTGCAAACGTTTGAAGGTCATATAAACATCCTAATTTCAAAAGCAAACAAAAACAGGTAATGTTAGTTGTAGAAGAAGGACATCACAAATTATTGCACAATCGACTAGTTCGATGAAGTGAATAAAGTTCAACATTTTATATCTCAGCAACGGAGTAAGCTATGAAATGGGATTTGGATGAATGAAATTTATTTTCCAACCTTAATACATGTCTTCCTGTTCTTCAAGACATTAGGTCCACTTTCCTTAGTATGCATGATAAGCGCCATTCTCCTTAAGTTAGTATGCATGAATAAAACAGCTTTTCTGACCTTGCACTTATGGCGCTATGTTAACTTTTAGTAGTTTTAGGCACACGTCTTGGTCTGCACTCTAAAAAATGAGTGGGTAAATACACATTTTTAAAAAGTTAGTAAACGCTGTAAAGCGTAAAACTAGTAGCGGAATTGTATTGCTACAATTTGAAGAGTATTTAAAATACTCTAACGTGTCATTTTACCTGCTGTCGCAAACAAAACACCTTGAAAGTGTAAAAATACACTAGTGATTGAGCCGTAGTGTGCATATGGTATGCAGTGTGCTTATGATTTAGAAAAGCGCTGCACGTAAAGTTTGCTCACAGAGTATACCCAAAGAGTGTATACAAGCTCATATCAGGGAGGTGTAACACCTCCCTGCTCATATACCGGGGCAATCACATAAACTGAGCTGACAACAGAAGAAGCAGGGGCTCCACCCTCGGGTTTCGGGGATCACTCGACCAGCACAGAAGAAAATGAATTCCACATGGGAGGAGTGTCGCCCCCTCCCCCCGTTTCCTTGAAGAAATTGTTGTTCTTTGGTTGTTTAGGTGGTTTAGATGCAAAATGGTGCTATCTTTGCCAAATTTCGAACTGATCATAGGTTGAAGAATTCTCATCATGAATTGTTCTTAGTTTGTTGAGTGTATGGGAAAGATGTGGTGTGCAAGTGGAGGGACTGGAACTTCTCCTCTTGAAATTTTTTATTTAAGGTCGCTTACATGCAAAAAGTCGCTATCTTTAGCAAACTTTGAACGATTACATGTGAAGGAATTACCATGTTTAAGTAATATTTAGATTTTGGCATGGCACCCCTCCAATACTGGTATGAGACTGGCATAGGGCCTAATGCCAGCTCTGGGACACTTTCAAAATGGGAATTTTAATATGATGTTCCTATTGCATTCACATGGCACTACAGGTGAGTACACCAAGCACTTAACAAAATCTTAGTCTTACTTATTTTAAACGGATATCTCAAACAAAATAAACAATAGCTTCCAATGGAGAAAAACCGAGAGAGGAGAAAAGGTATATCAAAAAGGGTGGAGGATTACTGAGCATGATTAACAGAGCTTATTCTCTGTAAGTACATTTAATGACCTTTGAATAAGTTTGTGTAATGAGTAATATACTTCAAATCATGTACAATCAAGCCACTAATCTTGCCCATAATATAAGATTGCTACACAATAGCCTATTGATCTGTTCATGGGAGCCTATATAAGGTGTACTTCAGGTTTTCAGAAAATTGTTCTCGCCAGAACAAGTCTGTGCATTGTCGTTATGGTCATCAAGCATGGAGTCTAAGCCGTGGCAATTGTGCAAGCGGAGCTCAGTTTTGTATTAAAATGGTTATAAAAACCTTAACCGTACCTTTGAACAATACACTTGGAATGATACTACAGAAAAGCTAAAACTTAAGTTTAAGCGTGTGGAGCTCGCAAAAATTTAAATAGTTGCAAACCACTTACAACACTTTGATAGTCCACGAACGATGTGATAGATTTGGTTAAAGTAGACCAATCACACAGAAGAAAATACATCTCACTCTGAAAAAATATCAAAAATGGATTGAAGAGGGGCACGCTCCTTCTGTGCCCCCCCCCCCGCCGTGCCTGCACCACCACTGGATTGAAGTTCAATACCTTATGTTCCAATACATTACAAGTAGAAAGAAGATGTAGTAAAGGACAATGGGCAGATCTTTCTTATCTCTTCTGTTCATGGTGAATTCCGCAAAGACTCACCTTCTCCATGTCCGTCACAAACAGAATGTGATCCACACTTCCAATAAGAGCCTCTTAACTTGCAACGTGGTCGTCCCATCCATCATAGGCAAATATGAGACCACAAGAAATTTAAAAAAAACCTATGAATTTGAAAATTGCAATTGTTGCTTTTATAAGCTGCCCCTTAAAATACCACCTGTGCACCCAGAAATAATCAGCTAAGAAAGCCATAGGCACAGATTACATCAATTACGATAGTACAGAATCAAAAATGTAATATACGATTGTTTCATGTGTGATTACTTATGACTTGTCAGGAATCAGGACTCTATTAATGTTATTATCAGTGACGTGCCAGCATTTGTATCGGTTACAACTGCTGAGCTGTACAAAGGTACTGTTATAGACAGATTTGTCAGCGCTGTACACTTTTTATGGGATTTGTCTCCAATTTCAACACCGGAAGTAACATTCGTAGTGCTAAAACTTTGCTGCAAGGCCATTCCTTGAAAGTCCTAACGTCTAAAACCGATGGGCAAAAGCCAAATACTATCCTCCGGTTCTGCTTTCCCAAAAAGCTATATCCCCTGAATGGAAACCAACCTTAACATGACCAACTTCACAACCTTTCGACGCGTCTGCTACCATAATGGGCTGATGGGGCCGTCATGTGTCGCCTGTTCTAGACCGGCGTTACAAATGATCTAACCCTCAGCAAAAAGGACGTTACACTGTTTTAGCCTTCTAAAAGGGCAGCTACAAAGGTATCCTATTCTAAATGCAGTGTGTAATAGAGTCTAAAGATCAAGAAAAAAAAATACATAAATTGTAAGGAAAAATGTAAGGCTAAATACCACTCAAACTGGTTGCAGTTTTTCTGATGTAAAACAAGGTCATTTTAAACTGAAAATATACGAATAAAAAAAGCCTTAAAAAGTTCCGCAATCTTCGATATGTTGCTATACATTCAATCGTTCCTGATATTAATGCCGAAGGAAACTTTAATTGTGGTTGAAGTCAAGTTATTGATTGCTTTATCTAATCACAAAGACTGATTAGTGTATTAAATGCAAAATGTACATTACTTTCCCCCGAAATATACACTTGTAAGAATTTGTCGAAATCTTCTGGTTTAAGTAATGGCTCTCCATTCAAGTCTGTAAATTTGCTCAAGAAATTAAAAAGCGATATTACGACGTCATTGGGGTTTCGAATGGTGTATACGATCTATCAAATTAAAAGGATGAAATATATACAGGTTTTTCGTCTAGTATACAACGACTAAGGCCACGTTTAGGAATGACAGGATCCTTAGTATTTCGTATGTGACCTGATGACCAGGTTAAGAATATACCAGTAAAAGTTCTTGGAAATTTCGGGATCCAGTTGCTTGGGGTCCCTTGGCGAGTGCTTAGTTAGCACACTTTGAAATCCACCCTGGTGTATATTACATGGATGATATTGCTTAAGAAAACTTGTCAGAAGAAAATCCATTATACTAAAACTGCAGTTAAGCAGAATCCAAAACTCATTCAGTTTTGGGTGACTTCTTGTTTTCAATTTTATCGGTTTTAAGCTTCTATAGACAGATCGACATAAGTTGAATTTTTACTAACATCACAACTTAGGGGATCTTTAACTGAATATACCCCACGCAAATGTGTAGTGTAAAAAGTATCAATGGTTTTAATCACTACTGATGGGGTATACAATGTTTACTAACTTCGGCTCCTGGTGACTTCAAATTATCTTTGACCTTAGTCAGCAACATTACGAAAAGCAAAGTTATTCATACGTGCAGGCCAAATCATAGATTTCTTCTGTTCAACGTCACACACCTTATTTTTAACTTCTCAACATTTCCTACTTCCCACTTGCTAACATGGCAAAGAAAACTAGCTAAAGAAAGGAAAGGAGCAGGTTGAAAAGTTAACCTAGTAATAAAGGAACCAGAGCAGAAGCGAGTTACAGATGAAAACAAAGAGACAACGTTGTAGCCATATTTGATTACCGGTTCAGAGAATGTCGCAGGTAAGAAAAAATGTTTTCGGGGCAACTTGACCCGAGACCAACTCTGCCCTAGTCAATTCGCACTCAAGTCAATTCGGACTAAAGTCGACTCCGAACCTTACCAACTTGGATCATAACTAACTCGGCATCAGCCTAAAATTCCCTGTCCATGTTTTGTCTTGTGGGTGAGGAGAAAAATGATGTTAGATTGCAAGGTGCTTTGCCACAAAAATCTATGGAATTGAATCTGTCTTGCATGTAGATATAAGGAGATAGAAAGCCTTCATTTGGGCCGAAAATGCCACTTATGAAACATATTAGCCTAACTGCCCAATAAATCTTTACTTACACCCTACATCAATTCATGATTTATCCTGTAATATGGTAAAGACATGGAGAGTTGGTCATCCCCACAGAAAAGTTTGGAACTATTAGTATGCAAAATGAACACTCCATCATTTTCGAACCATCAAAGATATTTGGCGCCTTGTCAGTAATGGTGTAGCCTGTCTTGTTGGCTGCGGCTGAAGTTCCCCCTCCACCCCTCTCCCCTGTGCTCCTTACTTGTGAATGTGAAAACTGTGACATATTGTATACTTTCTTTCATTTTTCGTTTAAAACCTTTTGGTGACTTTAGATAAACTCTAATCAACAAAATAACGAGCTCTGTTTCCATACTATAATGAACGTGTCTACCGGTGATTAGTCTCCTCTTTCGACTTCCTAGTAAGAATTTCCCATTACTAACTTGATATACTGTAGTCAATGTCACCCATACATAGATATGGCACAGAAGGACGCTACCAGGCTTTGATAATTGATGGCCACCACAAAAATGATACTAAGACCCCCCGTACCCAAAATAGACCTCATGTTGTAAAGTGTGCATAACCGGCCATCATGACACCATCAATGTAAAACTCCACCTGCTCTAAGCGTACTCGAAAATGGCTACCCAGATTGCAACCACGTCGCTGGTAATCACACTTTCCATGCCTTAACTTGTATTTATACATTCTTTTATGTTTTACATATAGTACCATTTGGATTAAGACAGAGCCTCGCAGAAGTTATTGTCAAAAAAAGAGAAGTACAATGACGTCCTCTCGTCCATACAAGGGGTGTTCTCTGTAATATGCGAGGTGACCGGGCCTTACATGACGGGGCAAAGCTCAGGGAGCTCTGGCGTCTTAGGTAATCATAAAATTGAGTCACTAACATTTATTAAGATCGAGATGTAAGATGATTAGCTTACAAGGAATTGTGTTAGAAAGGGAGTAGGAATTAACAAAGGAATCTGGGACTAATATATATATATATATATATACATGTTTCGAACTGATATTTCTGTGTATATTCCTGTGAAATTTAAGAGAAAACTTACATACAAGCATGCAGTTTTGAGTCAAAGTGTTAGGCCAAAGAAAGTTCTGGAAGCTGCACACTGGATAGTAATGAACAGTCATCTCTACAAAGAAAGTGTAAAAGTTTTGAATTGTTGGTCTGAGACTCTTAATGACATGGAACATGATTGGAAGGAATTTGTAGAAAGTACTAGCCATGACCCTCATAAAGTTGATAAATTGCCCAAAAATGTATCACTGGAAGATGAAGGAGAAATGAAACCAGATGAAGAATGGACAGAAGTAACAGAAGAAAATAATAAATTCAAGGTTCATTAGACACTATGCTTATTCCAGAGTTTACAATTGAAGGACATCTTGGTAATTGTTTTGTCCCAAGTGAAGGTGATCATCCACTGGGTCTTTTCCAAGACAAATTCTCTGAAGAACTAGCTTTTCCTACACTGTTCTGACGACAACCTAGAATAGAAAACAAAGCTAAAGTTCATTACAGCAAAATGTGCACATGGGAGCTACGGCATAAAGACAGAAGTTTTGCAAAATGTGTATCAAATATATTTTATAAAGCAAAAAAACTGCAAATCAATCAGATACAACAAAAAGTTCTGCTTAGCTTGAGGAAAAAGAAGTTGGAAGGAAAGAAACTGACTGCAAAGGATTTCAGAGACATTCAACGAGTGAAAGAAATCCTTTCCCTTGATGAAGGATTTAGAGTTTTCAGAACATTAAGAGGATCTCCCCCTTGTTGGGAGAATTCCAAGAAAGAGTTGTTTGCTATGATACGTCAGATGGGAATATCCAAAGGTTTATGTCTTTTTCAGCAGCTGAAACTAGATGGCTACATCTACTGAGAATTTTAGGTAGAACATTACAGAACAGTTACAGAACTGTTGAATATGACTTGGCAAGAAAAATATGATCTCATTCAGAGTGATCCAGTAACCTGTCCTCGACACTTTGATTACTCAGTTCGTAGATTAATCAGTGATGTGATGCAGAGCTCTTACCATCCAGTCGGAGAAATCATTGATTATTTCTAAAGAGCTGAATTTCAACAGCGTGGTTCCCCTCATATTCACATGTTGGCTTGGATCAAAGGGGCACTCCAGTATCAAACTGACATAAATGAAGAAGTGGTCTAATTCATAGACAAATATGTCACGTGCAATAAACCTCATGCTAGTGTCAACCACTCAGTTACGCTGCAAACACACAGTCATGCTAAAGCTTGCAGAAAGAAGAGACAAGGTGTTTGTAGACTAGGGTTTCCTCTACCACCAATGGCCAAAACAGTCATTCTTACACCTATTTCAGACAGTGACCAAGGAAATGAAAATGAGTCACTTTCAGTTCTATACAACCATATTAAAGATTATTTAGACGGACTGAAACTAGCAGATGAAGTTACTACCACATTTGAAGAAATGTTGCAAGTTCTTGACATGACAGAGGATCAATACATAAAAGCTATTAAGTGGTCTCTTACATCAGACAAACGTTTCCTCAAAAGGTCACCCAGCGAAATCAGAATCAATGCATACAAGAAACTCTTACTGGAAACTTGGAAGGCTATCATGGATATTCAGTACGTTCTTGATGCTTATGCTTGTGATATGTATATTGTTTTTTACATAAGTAAAGGACAAAGAGGAATGAGTAAACTCATGCAAAGAGCCACAAAAGAAGCAAGGGATGGTAATCTTGACATCAAACAACTTGTGAGACACATTGGAAATAAGTTCTTAAATCACATTGAAATTAGCGCTCAAGAGGCTGTATATTTAGTTCTGCAAATGTTGCTAAGAAAACCTACACGCCAATTGTGTTTATAAATACCTCACCACCTGAAGATCCCACCGTCCTTCTTAAACCTTTAAACGTTATACAAGAACTTCCAGATGACTCTACAGATATTAAATGCATGAGCTTAATCAAAAAGTACACAGCTAGACCTAAACTGTTGGAGAATTGTTGTCTTGGTGATTTTGCAGCATGGTTTGATGTTTTAACATATAAAACTAAAAGCACTTTAGCTTTAGATACTACTGGATTAGAGAATGAAGATGATCCCTTTATTAGAGATTCAGATTCAAGATATTGGCTTAGCTGTAACAACTTGAACACAGAAGAGTTACTCACGCCACGTATGCCAGATGATGAATATCATTCACTTGTCAAAAGCCTTAACCAAAAACAGCAAAAGTTCTTCTATCATGTGCAACATTGGTTTAAAACAAAATGTGAACCTTTGTACACATTCTTGACAGCTGGTGCTTGGTGTTGGAAAGTCTCAAGTATTAAAAGCACCGTACAGTGCTCTGCTGTGATACTACTCAACTGTACCTGGTAATGATCCTGATAATACCTATATAATTCTGATGGCACCAACGTTGGTACCATCAGAATTAACAGGTAAAGCAGCTTATGGTATCAAAGGCACCACAATCCATTCTGCTTTACAAATACCAGGTAACCAAGGGTTATCACACTACAAAGCACTAACAGCTGACAAGTTGAATTGATTGCAAGCTAAATACTGCAAATTGAAAATTACGTTCATTGATGAGATATCAATGGTTAGACATGGCATGTTGAGGTATATACATCAACGATTACAACAGATTATGGTGCAAAGAGAGTATTTGGTGGTGTTAGTATAATGGCTGTTGGTGTTCTTTTCCAGTTAAAGCCTGTTAAAGATGGGTGGATATTTAATGATTTATCACAAAATTATGGCCACTCGGCAACAAATCTTTGGAAAAGTTACTTTACTGCTTATGAGCTTACTGAAGTGATGAGACAGAAAGATGATCAAGCATTTACACAATTTTTTAATCGACTAAGAGAAGGACATCAAACATATGACATAGCAACACTTGAAACAAGACACTTTTCTGTAGGTGAAGTACCCAAAGAGGCTATTCATCTGTTTCAAACAAATGATCAAGTGAATGCACATAATAACAAAATGTTTGACATGCTCAGTACAGCAAAAGTTCAGATTCCAGTCAAGGACATAGTAACAGGTGATGTTATCAAAGCAGGCAAAGAAACAATACTTGCCAATATACCACAAAATCCTAATCTTACAATGGGCTTAATAGATAACCTAATTCTTGCAGCTGGTCAAAGGATAGATCTATGTCTAAATGTATCTGTTGATGATGGATTAATCAATAGTGCTTCAGGTTTAGTAAAGTGCATTCAAAATATACATAGTAAGCAAATTCACACAGTTTGGGTACAATTTGATGACTCAAGCATAGGAAAAGTCCTTCGCCAATCTACAAGTTGCCATGTTAATTCTAACCAACCATTAACTTGGACCTCGGTTACCAGAGTTAAGAACTGGTCGTTCAAAAAATGCTTAGATCATGCGAAAACAGTTTCCCTTAAGACCAGCCTCTGCAAAAACTGTTCACAGATGCCAAAGTGATACATTAAGTAAAGTAGTTGTTGATATGTCAAGTCGAACATTCAGTGACACATACATTACGTTGCTTTAAGTCGTGTAACAACATTGAAGGGTTTGTTCATTTTGCAAGAGCAAAATAAATGTTGATCAAAGAGTTTTAGAAGAAATGGAAGCTTTACGTACGGAAAGGACTGCTAAAATTTGTATGCAATCAATCAAAACAGCAGAAAATGCTATAACTATCATACACCAAAATATAAGATCATTAAGGAAACACATAAAAGATATTAAGTGTGACACTTCAATTCTTTCTGCTGATGTACTTGTGTTTACAGAATGTCATTTACCCAGCTCAGTGTTTGCTGAACATCTGCACCAAGATGGATTCAATCTATTCCTCAACTTTTCAACATATTCCTCAGCAGGTGGTAGACAGGTTATCTTTGTCTGCGCTGTCCAGTAATAAGTTGACATTGAAATCACCTATTACGATTATTTTAGTGGAATACGTTAATGTTGCAAACAATTTTTGTCTGCGCTAGAAACTCCATGTCATCAAACAAGAATCACTGAACTGTAATAATGTTGAAGTGATTGTCATAACATTAAACACGGCAAGTGGTAGCATTAAAGTAATTGCCGTTTATAGGCCACCTGCTGTGTCAATGCAACTGCTCCTGCAAGTTTTAAAAAAATTGTTTGCAACATTAACGTATTCCACTAACATAGTCGTAATAGGTGATATCAATGTCAACTTATTACTGGACAGCGCAGACAAAGATAACCCTTATATCAAACAATTTCAAACCAATCATTAGTGCAATGACAACAGATTACAATTCTTGCTTAGACCACATGTATGTTAACTTCTCTGATACAGATATTGAGGCAAGTGGAATACAAGAAAGCTTCTACAGTGACCACAAAGTGGTGTGGATAACTTTCAAGAATTTAGTACCATTTTCTTTAACTTGGTCACTGATAGTATCACACGTGTATTGCAGGTCCCCTTCATTGCATACTGATTTGCATGCTTACCATTTCTGCATATTTGAGATCTTACAACTTAGGAATACAGAGATGCAATGCTGGAAATACCCTGTTTATGAAGATATAATTATGGCTCCAAATTTTTTATTTAATTTGTAATGTCTGTGACATTTTTCACATTTTAAACCCCTGTGGTTCAACCAACTACCAGTTAAATACAATATATACGTTATCTGGTGGGTACACTTTGCACCTTAAGGCCTTATAAAAACAACTTCCCCGATCAAATGGTAGGGGCTCAATGAGTCTCAGACCCCCCCCCCCTATTTGATGTTTTTCAAGTTAGCCTTTCACCTTGTCTAATATCTCCAATGAACTTCTTTATTTTTGATCCTTATCATGCTGAACTTTTAGAGGACGGACTTTGTTTAAGCTCTGCAGGTGCACCTTACAGAACTTCTACTTACCAGAAATGACAAGTCGATCACCACCAATTCAAAGAGTTGAGGCCAAAAAAGAAAGCATTCTTTTGTTTTAGATTAGTGTATTAAATGTTTTATTTGAGAATTAAGCGCCCTCACGGATACATATGTTACCTACAGCATAATAAGGATTAAGCCAGATCGTTTTTATTTCTAGCTTTGTATTTGTATTCTCTGTAAGTTATACAGACTCTCAAAAATAGCTGAAATACTAGAAACACATTTTGCCTTTTTGGTTGGAAAAAAGGGACGGTTCTTGCTCTATTTTCAATTATAAGTATTGGTTACACATCTGTTGAAGCTGATAAATTGAATGACTGACCATATTATAATGGCACTGAATTGGAAGTTTCTCGTTCCTGTGAAAAGGTGGGGGGGGGGGGTTCAAATATTTTAATCAATTCTGCAAGATCTCTGTAGCAGATGGACCAAAAGCCAGGAACAAGAAACCCAGAGGGGAGAGGCAATATATTAATGTTAATACCATGATGAAATTTTTCGTGGCCAAAGATACAAATGGGTTCACGAGGACAAAGCTTGCTTCAAGGCCCACCACACAGAGTGCAATTAAAAGGATTTTATAAGTTCCGACATTTTTGCAAAAGTGTCTTCCTTTCAAGTAACAAACCAAAATATTGACAATAAATATTTTATGGAAAGGGAGAGGCAATTTTAAATCCTTTCTCCTGGAAAGGAAAGAGACAAATGCCCTCCTCCCCCTTGATGAAAAACTGCAGTTACACCCTTAATGCTTCATTTTCTTTACATTTCAGAAACGGGTGTACCTGGGAACTGGTCGCCATATGGATTGCGGTTCCAACTAGGAATAGTCTATGGGACAAGGTATTGTTGTAAATGGTATTATTCTTTACATAAAATGAAGTAAAGATGCCAAAAACCCAATAAATGTGCTAAAATAAAGACGCATACAACTCAAATATAATATAAGCTCAGCATTTGTGTACTTCTGTACTTATCCTAAATAAAAAGAAGGGGTTGATATGTTTCTGTGAAAGGTGAATACATGACATTTGAAAGCAGTGACTGAAATTAGGAAAGTTCTATGGATGGTAATTCTATATGTAAATATACTTACATTAATGTTAACTTAACATTTTAACATTTTCTTACTCTTAGTTCATACTTCTGCACAAAGACGACTACCAAAATCGACCATCATTTTATATAAGAAGACAAATTTGTCCCGTTTCTCCAAAATTCCAAATTACCTATCATGAATACTTCCTGATATCTTTCAATCTTTACCACTCCCAATTTTTACAAGTCTCAAGTTCTATTGTTCTTTACTTGTCCTGCACACAAAAAAGTTTCTCTGAAACATGTGAATACATTTAATTTGAAAGCATTGCATGAAAATGTTTTGTAGGAAATGGTTGGTGATTCCATATGTAAATGCCTTTCCATAAATTTTACTGTTTACAGTTTTCTCACACACAGACATGGGATAAGATACAATAGAGAAATAATAAAAGATGCACTTGGCATGCCAATGACACCATCGTTTTCTCTTCCTGCATGTGGTAGATGTAGCAATTTTTTAAAGGCCCTACAGTCTCATCCTATGAATCCCAACACACTTCTATAGCATGATCAATTCTAGATCTTTTAACATTTCTTACATGTAAAGTTGATACTTCTGCAGAAAGACAAGAATTTGAAATATGATCTGTTATTTACACAACAACCAAAATCGACCATTTTATTTGATTAGACAAATTTGCCCATGTTTTCCAAATTCCCAACTACCCATAATAAAGGTTCGCCGGTATCTTTCACTCTTTACCACTCCCATTTTTCAAAGTCAATGACTAAGGCACAACAGCTTTATCTAGACTATATTTTTTAAGCCACACTGAAGGTTTTTTTAACACTATAATATTTGTAATATTTGCTTTAAGCAGATTTTAACTAGATATCATTAGTTATTTTTGGTCTCAGGTGACTTCATATAGCTTGTGTCCTTCACCAAAGACAAAACTATTTCTCCTCTCACTAGCTTCTGTCTTCCAACTTTCAAATATCATGTTCAGAATTTTAGTTTTTGACCTCATTAGTGATCTTAAATGACCTTTGACCTTCAACAAAAACAATAAGGTTCTAACTCTGAACATGAAAAATCTATGTACCATATGCAAAAAGTGTTTGGCTTTGCTATCTTGAGATAACTTGACTATCTTTACAAGCCATTAACAAAGTTTTTGCAATCAAAATAAAGATCCAAAACTGAAATTTTCCCTTTCAATTATATGAAAAAATGGACAAATTTGTAAAGCATTTGTAGTTTCTTTACATTACGGTTGGAAATAGAAAGTAAAGCCTTCAAAGGACACTTTTCTAAAAACTGTTCGATTATTCTATTAGCATTTTCAAACACTTCTATTTCAGCTGCAAGCTCCAAACCAGCATCAGTGATGAACGTCAGAATGTCACCACTTGTAAAGAGAGAAAGACCAAAATATACTTGGCTGAGAAACACACTGGCGTGAGAAGGACAGTTGAAGGTACAGCAAGTATAGCAATAGTGTGAAGTAATGGAGCGTAATGGCAATAAACTAAGCTGAAGTCGAACATGTGGTGGGCTTGGATGAGTATACATAATGTGCTAGGATCCATTGATGGGATTACTCTTCTCCTCCTGGCTTCCTCCCTCTCTCTCATCCTCCCAAGCATCCAGAGTGTGCCTTTAAGAATACTATTTATAGTTGGGAGGGGGAAGGTTGTAATATATGGGTCCTCGGATCAACTTCAAAAATAAATGCAGCCATGTCATCACACCGACATGACAAAGAAAAATTTTAGGTTCTTCATGACCATGGAGCTTCAAAGCCAAAAATAGGATTGATAGAACTAATTGTCTGATTTACCCCCTCCAACTGTATTAAAACTGACACTCAGAATGCAATGTCCTGGTTACATACTGTAGTACAGTCATGCACAGTTTGAGCCTATACTGTATTTAAATATACCTGTCCATTAACTGCTATTACTGGATAAAGTATATATTATACATATGTCCATGAAGAAATCTCAGAGATAATTATTTAAGTTGTTAATTTATTGTTAATATAAATATAAAACATTGAATCTTCATTGAGATAAAGGTTACACACATATGGACAGGTATATTTAAATATTTTTTCTTTGTCATATTGCTGTAATGACATTATATCACATTATTTTCAAAGTTGATCTGAGAATCCATGTATCACAACCCTCCCCATAAATGGTTTGTTCTCAGCCTTTAAAGGGATACTTTGGAGGAAGAGAGAGAGGGGGGGGAAACTTACAGGTTACATGTTTCCTGTTTTCATTTTTTATTTGAAGTACATTTAGGGATAATGGGGGCACAGAGTTTCACGTGCAAACATAAAATATTTTAGAAAATTATGAATCTCCATTGATTGATTTGAGAACCCATTTACAGTATCACCATTTGGTACATTCTTACAGGTACAGACTGTTAAGCCGTCTTCTAGCTTTTGTGTAAACACAATCACTATGAACATTTTAACCATCCTAAACAGAAAAAAGTGAATACCCCACCCTCATAAAAGAATCCCCATCAGAAGTAGTGTAGATGAGTTAAACGTGTCCAAATTTATACATTTTCTGTCTTGATCAATTCTTTCTCCGCCCAATTATTTAATCATAGAAGACACTAGAGACCTATATAATGAATAAATGAAATATGAACAGAGAAAGGAGGTATTAAAATTCAGATAACCCCTGATGTGATCTGCCAATCCACTCAAGCCAAATTCATATAGTGTAACAACCCACCATGACTCCCATAACCCTTGGCATTTTCACACTTATTAAAGCTGTATTATTTAAGTTAGTTAGATGAGGTATTATTTAAAATCACTTAAACCAATGTAAAAAATGTACTTTGTTCCGAGATTAAACGCCACAATTTTCACTGGACTGTTTTCTTTTCAAAAGAGCAGGAAAAACAGAGAATGGATCGCCTGTGACATGGTGAAATTCTGTGACAAAATTTGCTTGCCTGAAATTCTGTGACATATTGTGACATTCTGGAACAATTCTACATTGCCATATAGCATTGAAAGCAATGTTGAGCAGTGTCCATATATAGCTTCCAGTGGCGAATTCAGATGCACGACAGCCCCCCACCCTCTCCATTGGTCGCATGCGTGAAAAAATGGTTGAGACAAAAAGGAAAATGCTTCAAAATGTGTTAAATATAGCACCATTTTGCATCTCAGCCCTCTGTCAAAAGCAAAAATTTTCAAAGTGGAGGGGGACACCCCTTCCCTTGAACTCCTCCCCGGGACATTGATCAATGAAACTGTGCTCAATTAAAAATTCCTGGGTACTCCTCTGGCTTCAGTGATTTATTATGGTATTTACCAGTGATTTACTCCTCCCCCCTCCCCCGTAAATGACAAAAGCTGTGACATTAAGTTGTAAAAAACACTAAAGAAGATGTGACAAGTTTGGCTTGCCTGTGACAAATTCGTAATTTTGTGACATGGTATATTGTGACTTGCCATCAGACATCAATCCATTCTCTGCCATAGTGTGTGGTGTGTTTTACACAAAGAAGCCAAAATAATGAAAACTTACTCATTTTTGTCCACCCCTAACATCTCGAGCTCCTCTGCATCACAAGATGATGGAGCTGCAACTTAAAATATAAAAATTCAACGTTTGGAATGTTAGCATGTTCTTCAGATCAGTAAATTTAGTTACCATATTGGTGATAGAAAACTGGAAGCAAGTAAGAGTTGGTGTTGGGTTGGAAACCAAGTTCAGAGATTATGGAGGAGAAAATCGTGTAAACCGTCACAAAGACAAAAACAAGAGCTCCTTTAATGTTAGGTTATGGTGTCATTTGAGCAATGCATAACAGCATATCTTATTGGCTCAAGTCATACTAGTTGTATTAATTTCTCTACCTTAAGAAGAGCATTGAAATTTCTCTTTTAGATCAATTGATTTGATGGAACAAATTGTGTTCAATTGTTATTTTTTGTCATCTTAAAATCTAGATTTAATTATAAATTATTAAATTACATCATTGTACAAATAACCTTTATGGCAACAAGCAAACAGCTAACTTGAGCCTTTAGCTGTACTTACTTCGACAGTACTCAAGTCGGTTGAATTCAGATATTCGCGGTTATTGTAGATATCAATTTCTACATTTCGCAGAGACACCAAGCTTCCTACATTTTCTGACTTAACTGTCTCGGCCAGTCGTCCCCAAAGCTTGCACTGAATTTTAGCTTTGGTAGGTTCGTCCTCGATAAGAAAATTTCTGTTCTCTGCCAAGTCTTCCCACTCAGCATGGGAAATACCTTTAAAAAGATGAGCAAAGAAATAATTGAATGCATATTAATGTAAATACTAATAATAGTACATGGTTGTTCCATTCATTGTTGAATGCCAGTGAGCACAAAGCAAGCATCGATTTTAAGGAAATTTAATTTTGAGGTCACCTATTAGACAACCTGTCATTTCTGCTTATCCAAAAGAAAATTTAGTAGTTCACAAAGAAATTTGCAGTAACCCTAGAACCAGTCTGTTACCTTGTCGCATGAACTTTGGTAGTCCAATGGACAACCACACCATTGCATGTAATCAAAAGAAGTACATTTGTCAACTACAAATTTCTCAAGGTTTCTCCTCAATAGTTTCAGCACACATTACACTCTTTCCTAACATTATGACATGCTTACAGTATTGTCTGACAATTATTTCAAAATTTCTATGGGTCATTCTATTTATTCAAGTACCAAACTGTGAAGTGATAATTTGGGCGCAAAATGTATTGTTAATGTTTTTATCTGAACTAATTTTTTAGGAAACATAATTTTAAGTTCCATTTATGCGTGCAGGCAATTTTCATTGCATGAAAATGTTGTATTTAAATGTCACAACTTTTTACTTACACAAACTGCTACTTTCAACTAATTTTTCATCAAAATTGGGAAAATCCAAATTAAGTAATTCACTTACAATTTCAATCTGCTAATAATCTCAAATACCACTTATTCTAGTGCCAACCTGTGAGATGGCATTTTGGGCCCTAAATTCATGATTCATGCTTTTTTGTTATACAATGTTTTCATTTGTTTTACAAACCCCAGTTATTTTTCCTTCCAAGCACAACTTTCTCTTCTTAGGGAGCACCAGTACCTCAGGCACAGTAAGAAGTGGGGGATTAAAAAACGAATACACAATTGCGCGGGTCTACTTCAAATGATTTCCCCGTCTGAAAGATCTGCAATTTGACCAGAAAAAACAATGTAAAGTATCAGAAATATTCTTGCAATTACCATAAAAGGATACACTCTTAGAAATTTCACTTAGTTTGAGACAGTTTATTTTATTTAGATATCAACAGCCATAACAGCCATATAGATGCAATTTCACTAGAGAGTCATTCTCTGCCAATTCAATAAATGGGCCGTTCACACAGTCTCAGATTTTGCTGGAACAGTTCCACTTATCGAAAAAACACACCAAAAATTTGAAGGTCAAAATTAAGCCATTTGGAAGATATGGCCCATTGAAAATGGCCTGGATCCAGAAAAGGTATTATTCATGTAAAAAAAACTGGAGGTAAAATCAATATTGACGTGTGATAAATGTTTATCTATTCTATTTTATTATGTTTAACTTTATGCTTATTCCCTGTAAATAAATAAACATGATACCGTGACAACTCACTTGAGATGATTCTTCATAGAGACGAAGGTAATTTGTTCCACTTTCTCATTGGTCAGCATTTAGGGTATAGTTACTGAATACATAATATTTATCTTTGCTCATTTTTTTTAGCAAGGCGACATTCTCCCTTTAAAGGTACAATTGCACTTTCAAAGATGTCGTTTTTAGAAGTCACGCCATGGAATCCAAAATTGAGTCCTCGTTTTGTCACATCGGTTAAAGTATATACCTTCAATAGTTTTGAAGCCATCTCTGAAATAAAAAAAAATGTATGATGAGCAACCTTTTGCATTCTTTCCATACTTATTTCTTTGTGTGCCCTTAAAGGCATTTTCCAGTGGCATTTCACAAGGGTCTCATGTGAAAGAGAAAATTTTTCCAATTCGTGCCCTCTAAACCCCGTATCAATACTCTTTCCCTAACTCGAGATATCTCATATTAAAGAGTGCTTATTTTTGTCAAAAAATACCTCCAGTTCTCATCAAGGTCACAGATTGGTATGTAAAGTGGGCACATTGCCTCAGATTCCTTTTGTTTTTCTTTATAACTGAATGTCCTGTTTGTCCCTGAAATTTGATACTGTTGGAATGTTTGAATATGTTTCCATGTAGATTTAGCACAAATCTACACCATATGTTGGGCATAACGAACAAAGTTGCTAAATATATTCCCTACAGCGGCATTAATATTATAAACAAATTCAATTCCATGTCAAATTAATGTGCCGCGATGACATCAGAGATTTCCCATAATGCACTTCATCTTAAGAAAAAAGTACATTTCATTGAAAATTTGTATCTTCCATACGCTGCAAGCTATTGAAATGCAGTTTTCATCTCCTAAAAGAGGAAAATTTTCTGCATTTTTTTAACTTACTAAATTTTATCTCTGGAAAATCCCTTTAAGTTACTTGCATTTTCAGTAACATTTGTCAGTGTAAATTTCCATTGAATTTAAAGCCATTTCTAAATTAAAAGAAACAATAAAACAAGTAACTTTTTACATTCTTTCAATAGTACTTATTTCTTTGTATGCCCATTTTTCTTGCATTTCCAGTTCTTTGCAATTGTAAAAGCTGCAAAAAATTGCTATGCTCTATTCACAATTACTTTGGCCAAAATAATATCAATGCTCAATCAATAATATCAGTGCTCAACAGCCCTAGAAACCAGCACAAGAGAAAAAGAAGTCACCCTAGCAGTACTGTAGGTTTATGCTAAAATGTATAATCTCTCATTCTGTTCACAAGTCTTTCATTATGTTGATATTAAATGTTGAAGGTAAAGCAAGAAGTATGAATTAAGTTCAATATGCAACAAATATAGTCACATGATTCATAGGCACTATTCTTGAGAGTGACAGGGTTAGTGGCGCCACCAGACTGGTGATTAAGGGGCACCAACGATGATATCATAACGCTACCTAAATTAAATAGTTTGCGTAAATTGCATCCTCTTTGCGCTAACCTACGTTTGTGTACAGCAATGGGGATCTTTCTTTTGTCACAACATAAAGGTGCTATCCTGGGGGAGGAGTCAAGGGAGGGGTCCCCTCCCCTTTTGACAATTTCTTGCAAAATTAGGTGTCCTTACATGCAGTCTGGTACCACATATGCTACCTTTGAAGTAAAATTTTGTTAAAAATATTAACGTATTTTAGATGCTGAAAAACCGGCATCAGGAGGAGCCCATTGCCCAATGACCCCCTAAATACGTCACTGGATACTTATTACTTGACATCAAAATGATAATTTAGAGTATAATGCTGAGCACTTTACAACTATCGAATTTTCACTTATTTTAAACGAACCCAGACGAACAGCTTCCAGCAATGGAGAATGAACAGGAAGGAGAGGTGCAAGAAGGTGATATAAGACCTGCCTGATAGGTATAAAAAAGGGGGTGAAGAACTAACAAGCGTGTTTCAGAATTTTTTTCATCGTAAGTGTATTAACAATCACCACCTGTGCGGATAATGGCTCCACGCCAAGTGCTGGGTAAAAATTTCTGAATAATGTATTGTAGCAAATACGCAGTTTCAAGTTCTAACCTTCCACATCCTGCTACAAATTAGATTGAACAATACTATATTGATGCAACGTCCCTATAGATGTTTGGACATGAATCTCTGTTTTTGACTTAAACCAATTGGTTAGAAACTGGGCCGTAAAACCTCATCTAACTAACTAACTAACATCTCTGTTTTTGAAATTGTTGTGATCAGAATAGTACCAGTACCATGTATTATTACCTTCATAATGGTCATGAGATGGAATGCAAACCATGACGCATGCATTAAGATTTCCATGATTTCCGTGACAAAAACCTGCATTCAGAACCTGCATCGAGTCACTTTCAATTACCAAACAAACATACATGCCCCTCAAAAAGCCAGTCTTTCACCTAATATTTCTTAAACTGCTTTCAACTTTTGCTGCTGTACTTCTCTGGGAGTAATTGCTACATCGGAAGATATTCATAACAGGAACAGTGGGGTAAGGTTTGAAGTTCGCGGAAAGTTTGATAGTTTCCAAAACATATAGGAAAATTCTGCTAGTTTGAGAAACATTTGTGATAGAAAATGATTACAATAGATCCATTACTCGTTCGACAACACACTTCACCCTACCCCTATAGAAATCTATAGCTGAAATGCCTTTTCGGATCATTTCAAAATTTTTCATTTTCAGTTGGGGGGTCGCATCCCCCATACCCCCGTGCCAGCGCCTATGGACAAGGTAAACTTATTCAAATTGAGGCGGAAAGGGGAACTGCATTTTTCCATTGCAACCATCAAATCTTGAGAAAACTTCACACTTTCAGGAATTGATGTCAAGTTGTGGAAACACTGTAATCACGTGCTTCCACTTAATTTGTAGAATTATACAAAAGCTATCAAATTGAATTTTTTAGCATTATGATACCTAGCAATATGCAAGTAGCCAAAACTAAATGCCAGTATCACCCCCACCACCACTCCCAAAAAAGTCAAAAAACACTTAAAATCCCATTTCCAGAAACTGATGTCTACCTTCATCTAGTAACAATTTCTAGTTCAATAGTTTAAAATACATTATAACTACAATGTACCATACAGAAAAATCGATTTGTAAAATGTGGAAGCACTACCGCTGAAAGGTATGGAATCTCCGAGCATACCATGCAAGGTTGCCATATTGGCATTTTAAACGCCAAACACAGTGAATTTGGCTTTCTTCCGATGATGTTGGCGTAAAAAGGCGCTATTTTATTACATATTGCTGAATTAGAGTCGTAATGCACCCAAATGGCAACGAATTTCCATTTGGAGCATTTCTACCGTATCGTAGGCCAGATTTGGCCTATCTTACTATTATTTTAACATGAACAGTACGTGCGTTGCCTATTTGTTAAGCCAACCAGTCCTGGGTTACCATTTTGGAGTTGTTAACGCCAAAACCACAAAATTTATCTTTTTCTTCAATTTTTTAAGTAAAATGTGACAAAGGGCAGTTTTAGCATAACTGAATAAAAAACTTGGTCAGTCTTGTTAAATGCACGGTTATTTTACAACATATTCAAGATTTGTACGTAATTTTTCAGCGTGTGTTCATGTGGCATTTTTCGATCATAATAAACGCCAAATTTGGCCGGTTACCTCACAAAAAATCTTGCAACCTGACCCCGTAGCCTAATTTGTCTATTTTTCAAACGCTAATAACATACATACAGTATACAGTAGTACCAGTCTATGTAAAGACAAAAAACATACAACATCGAGTAGCCTACAGTAAGTACAGTAATAAACATTACGACTAATAATAAACCCTAGGCTACGCACTATTTTATAGTTACACTGTACAATACTGGATAAACGGTTTCATTGGTTGGAGGTAGAATTGTGAACCTTTACGTTCAACTACGTCAGTAAGCTACTAATTTTACAACAGTTAGGTCCTAGGCTACGCTATAGGCCTACAAAGTTTCCTGCCTAACGCTAACGTTCTTACTATTAGCCCGCCCCCCCCCCCCGTACTAAGTTAGGCCCCGGTGTTGTAAATAGTGGAACTTGTCAAACTAACCAAAATTTTTGAAACCAAAAACCCTTAAGGCCAAAGGAAAGAAAGTCACTTTACTGTCCGGTTGATTTTGAAAAACACATGAGATTGAGAGGCTTTTTTCATTATTCATTATTCATTATTTTGCAACACTGGTAAAAATAGGCAAAAAACAATATCATGATACACTAAGCGCTAGCAGCCTATGTATGGTAGGCTACATAATAAATTATGTAGGCCCTACACGATTTAAAACAAAAAGTGCATTCTCATTACTGAAAATGTACACGGCTTGAAAATGGATTTAAACTGTCTATTTAGCCTATGAGGCTTATACGATGACACCAGTGAAGTTTTTATCAGAAGGCGTTTTAAGAAAATTCTAATGAAATTCAAGGTCAAATGTTTTCGCAGATTAATTGAAGTTTTAATTAATTCATTTAAGTTTGGGCTCTTAAAGAAAGATATGCAGGATCATTGATGTACACGCTAAAACAATCTTCTGTTACTATACTCATTACGTCTCTGGTGTTTTGTTGTAAATAACTTAGTAGGGAATCTTTGCACTATGACTGTGTGATCCAAAGATTGTATTTTTTTTTAATTTCCTTTTTTACAGTTTTCTTGATTTTAAGAGTTGTCCTGCTTTTTCGAAGGAAAGCGTGCAAGACGACATTTCGAATGGTGCGTCGAGACTTGGTGATTGCGTAACATTTGCGATAGCACCGACATCTGCGCGTGTGCATGCTTGCGCGCGTTAGTATGCACATCATTGGAATGGACAGCCAGTACTAGTAACAAGCGCGTCTCCACTATCATTTAAGTTGCTATCATCAATGTCAAACAGTCACTGCATTTCGAGACGGTATAGACCAATGATGTGCATGCTAACGCGCACAAGTGCTTGTTAGCGCCGAAGGCGCTAGATGCCTGACTTTGCCGTTAAACACGAAGCCACACTGTATGAGCTGTAATACGGCAAACACGTCCCTTTTAGTGACGTCACAATGCAGTTTACATTACCTCGGTTGACTTGCTATGAGCTGTCTCGCCCGGTAAGATAACGAAATTTATGGCAAAAGATTAGTTTACGCGGAAGAGGTTGGAACAAAACATTG
>WURT03000027.1:2118829-2129586 GCA_009936505.3 Holothuria glaberrima
CACCTTTTCTCTTCTTGATGACACTATATAACACAATCGTGTTGGTGTGTCGTTAAATCCCATCTAACTAACTAACTGAGCACCCTTCACTCAATTTGCAGAAACAGTCATGCCAAGGACTATGATTCTAACACCCCTGGAAAATGTAACAAATAATGAGGACCAACTGTCAGCCCTGCTTGACAAAGTGAAGGCATACCTTAATGATTTGAAGCTTGCAGATGATGTGACCACAACGTTCCAAGAAACGCAACATAGTCTTGACAATACTGAGGAGCAGTATATCAAAGCTATCAGGTCATCATTGACAGCAGACAAAGTTTTTTTAAAGAGGTCTCCAAGTAAAGCCAGAATTAATGCATACAGCAGAGTTTTGTTGGAAACCTGGAAAACAAACATGGATATGCAGTATATTCTAGACCCCTATGCATGTGCTATGTACATTGTCTCTTACATCAGTAAAGGCCAGAGGGGTATGAGCAATCTAAAGCAACATGCAACAAAAGAAGCAAGAGAAGGTAACTTGGATGTCAAGCAACGTGTCAGACATATTGGAAACAATTTTCTTGATCATGTTGAAATCAGTGCTCAAGAAGCTGTATATCTGGTTTTGCAAATGTCTCTTAGAAAGGCTTCTAGACAGCTCGTGTTCATCAATACTTCACCACCAGAAGAGCGCACAATTCTTCTCAAACCTCTTGACTACATTCAGCAATTACCGGATAGTTCTACAGACATAGAATGTATGGGTTTAATTCAAGAAGTATGCTGCCAGACCTAAAGTACTTGAAAGCTATTGCTTAGCTGACTTTGCTGCATGGTTTGATGTGACTACAAATGAAAGTGCTATCCTAGATGGAAATGAATCAGAAGATGAAAATGAAGAGAAGTTGGACATTCAGGAACAAGATGACAACACCACATGTTACACACTTGGAGCATTACACTTCAAGAAAAGAAGAAAAGCTAAAGTTGTAAGGTATGTACGCTTCAACAAAGAGAATGATCTAGAAAACTGTTGCTGAGAACAACTCATGTTATTTCATCTATGGAGAAATGAGACAGGCCTAAAAGGTACCTTTGTAACATTCCAACAGCAATACAGACTGTTAGAGACTTCACTTAAAGAGAAAAAAGCTGGTTACAATCATAACAGTGAAGCTATTGATCAAGCAATAGAGTCCCTTGATGCAAAAGATTGTGACTTCATCCATGGAGATATAGCACAGAAAACACAGAGCATAAAGAGCAGCTAGACAGAAAACAAAAGGAAATGGCTTACAAGAAAAAAAAAGCATTGAATCACATGAATTGTATGATATAGGACAAGACATGGGCATAGCTGTAAATAACGCGAAGATAGAGGAGTTGCAGAAACCACGGCTACCAGAAACACAATACTATAAATTAGTGAATAAACTCAATGTTAAACAGAAAGAGTTTTATCATGTACTTCACTGGTGTAAAACTAAAAACCAGCCATTCTACTATTTCTTGACTGGGGTTGCTGGTGTTGGAAAGTCACAGGTTGTGAAAGCCATTTACAATGCTCTGTTAAGATATTACTCTACTGTACCTGGTAATAACCCAGATGATACTCACATACTTCTCATGGCACTGACAGGTAAAGCAGCCTATGGTACTGGAGGTTAAACAATTCACAATGCCTTACAAGTACCAGCTAACCAAGGATATGATTACAAAGCTCTTACAGCTGAAAGACTTAATACCTTGCAAGCTAAATACCACAACTTGAAAGTTATTTTCATTGATGAAATTTCTATGGTTGGCAATAAAATGTTCAAATTCATTGATCAAGGACTGCAACAAATAATGGGACAAAGAAAGTATTTGGAGGTGTTAGCATAATAGCTGTTGGATATCTGTTTCAACTGAAACCAGTACGAGATGGATGGATATTTAATGATTTGAGCACAAACTATGGCCCACTAGCAACAAACCTGTGGAAAAGTCTATTCACTGCAATTGAGCTGACTGAAATCATGCGACAAAAAGATGATCAATAATTTTCAGAACTGCTCAATAGGCTTAGAGAAGGTAAACAAACACAAGAAGATTTGGCTTTGTTGAAAACGAGAGAAGTACCACCTGAAAGCATTCCATCACATGCTACCCATCTCTTCCAAACAAATGCAAAAGTCAATGCTCATAATGAGAAAACGTTTTCTCTTCTTGATATCGCAAAAGTGGAAGCTCCATCTCATGACACTGTTACAGGTGATGTTACAAGAACAGTCAAGGAGAAAATATTCAGTCTCATTCCACATGATTCTAACAAGACTATGGGCTTGATGAGCAAGCTGTCTCTTGGAATTGGTCAAAGGGTTGATTTGTGCTTAAATGTAGCCGTTGATGATGGACTCATTAATGGTGCATCAGGTATTGTCAAATATATAGATAGTGTACAAGGACAAGTTGACATAGTCTGGGTACAGTTTGATGACCACAAAAAAGGAGAAATACTTCGTGCCTCCCAGAAAGAACTGTTAGAATACACTCAGATATTTGTCCACTGTGGACACCAGTCACAAGAGTTTCAAGGCAGTTCAGAGTTAGTAGATATAAAAATGCAGAAATTCTACGTAAACAGTTTCCTTTGAGACCTGCTGCTTCCAAAACAGTTCATACATGTCAAGGTGATACATTGAAAGAAGTGGCAATTGATATGTCAGGAAAGGCAGTCCAATGTCATATCCACTACGTTGCCTTACGCAGCCTGGTTACATCGATGACAGGACTATATATCTATGATCTCAATCCCACAAAAATCAATGTAGATATACGTGTTGCAGAAGAAATGGAAGAACTGCGGATAGTACGATCTATGAAAAGGCATGTTCCACGCTTACTAAACACAGACAGTGGTACCACAATCAACCATCACAATGTAAGATCATTGAGAAAACATCTCAGAGATATCAAGTCTGACAGTGCAATGCTATCTGCAGATGTTTTTCTGTTCACAGAATGTCACTTGTCTGAGAATATTACTGAGAAAGAAGTCAACATTGATGGGTACAAAGTATTCTTGAACTTCCTTATCCATGCTTCTGCAACCCATTCACCATAAGGAACTGCCATATACACCAGAGACAGCATTGTCATTAGACAACAAGATAGACACCATGAGTGGTACACTTCAAATCATTGTAATCTACAGATCTAAAGCAGTTTCTATGCAGTGTTTTGAGAATGCTCTGGAGCACTTGTTCACTTCAATTGATTCTTCCCAAACAACTGTAATCACAGGTGATTTCAATGTTGATATTCTTAAACACACTCCTGATAAATTCAAACTTCACTCTTTGCTAATAGGTTCGCTAAACTACCGACAAATTATTCACTCACCTACCACAGATTTCAATTCTTGTCTTGACCACATGTATACAAATATCCCAGCAGCTGAATTTCGAGGTTCAGTACTGGAATGTTTCTACACAGACCACAAAGCAGTTTGGATGTCAGTAAAATGAAAGAAGTCATTGCCCCCTTGTAATCCACTGTCACCCTGAAATAATTTGTCCTGATAATCACTACCCATCACAAAGCAAGGTACTCTTGGCTTAAAAACTCAGCAGTCAATGAATTTTCATTTTTCTACACAAGGAAAAGACATGCCATTTTGGTAAAGGTATAGTCATTAAATACAAATATGCATTTGGATATGATAGTGAAACTAAAATGCATGTTCAGTACCTGTTTTCATTCGAGATAAATGTAAAATAATTTACAGTTGGGTTATGAAAATGGCGCTGAATTTTATTGTTGGAACGTTTCAAAATTATAAGAAAATAATTCAATGAATTTCAACATAAATGCATTCATAGTTCATACAATTCTAACCAGTCTATGTTCATTTTCATTTTTCTTCCAGAAACCAACTGAATAAGACAATTTCGTGGAGATGCAACTTTGCTTCTTTTACAACTTATGATGAATGTGTAACCTCACCAAATTGACACCTAACTTGACTCTTGATGATACCTTAGAATATCACAATCGTGACATCACTCGCTTAAAGTTCCTTTTGTACACTCATCAAGCTAAACGGCATTCCTGAATCTAATGCTTGCCAAAAATAATTGAATTTAATACTTTCAAAAATGGAGGAAAACTTACGTTTTGGGATTTTGACGCATCATTTCAACTGGATGCTATCTTCGCATTCTACTAATTTCCCAAGAATGTAATGCTTTCAAAAACATTGCCAGATGAATTTGTGATGTCAATGAGATACAGTAATTTGTCGTGACTGTTATATTAGTGAATTGAAACCACCTTGTGGAATATTTGATAACTTCAGGTGCCATAACCTTAACGTTCTTCTAGGCAAATGGACACAAGTATACATGTCAGGTAGACATGTTAAAGAACAGGATGTTTCATCGTTAAAAGAAGGGTCTGAGCTTGAAGCTAGTTTTGATATGTTTGACTGGTACTTATTTTGAGCATTCTGGTGAAATTGCATTGAAATCTGATGTTGTTCTCAAGATACTAGCAGTTCAAGTTGTCACATATAACACAAAGTGAACTTGAAGCAACCACATATGATTTCATAACCTCATATTAATGAGCACTTTTTAGCTTTTCTCTAATCTTTGCAACCAATTTTCTCCTTCATAATCCCATGTTATCGGAATATGAGTGCATGGTAGGTATGAATATTTTACTAACTTCAAATTCTCCATACGAAGCAACTATCCCTGCTAACCGAAAGATCAATACAAGACTGGAAAAAATAAGGAAACAAAGCATTTCTCATCAATATGAAGAATAAATATGACCCCTGCTTGGCTCAAGCACACTTGGTCACAAATGTAGTAACTTTATTTTTTGGTATCTCAAGTACTTCACATCTGATTTGAATGGAAGTCTCACCAAATTGCTAGATTTAGTTCCTCTTCACATATCAAAATTAATTTTTTGGCATAAGCCTTTCCTTTAAGAGAAGCGGTCAGACATATACAATGTTTGCCATAATATTTTTGTGACTTTGGAAAAGCCTATCATGTTTCTGGCAAAAACAAATCCTTACCAGAAGATATCATGAGTTAGACTTTGGGAATGTATTGCAGTGTGGTTAAGATGACATGTGTTGTAACTTTTTTCTCCCAAAAATGTGACCATTATCACTGAAATGTTTTCAAGTGCTTTCACATTGACATCTTGCCATGACTGTAAGCAAAATATTCATAAATTGCTGACTGTATTAGATGTCTTCCCGTTAGAAAAATTATTCCAGCCCTACTGGAACTGAGTGCTCCACATACTTTCACAGTAGTATGTAGTAATCTTTTAAATGCTTTGATAGGTGTTTTACTTTTTGCAGTTGTAATGCAAATAAAATGCTCATTCTGCAAGTTTAAATGTAGTCACTCTTATGTTTTCTGAAGAACATTATGAACATTGATTACCAACTCTTATAGATGTCCCTCCATGTTAACTAATTGCACCTCAGCATAGCAGTTACAAGATACTTGCATAAAGGCAGGACAACTGTTAACGTGCATTTTTAGGCCCCCTTGTAAATTGCCGTGACGGTATACTGCATTTCATCATGTCTGTATCAAATTGATGTTTCTTTTCCCTGTACCCAGTTTGGCACTTTTCTTAGAAGGAACAGTTCCTAACAGCACTTTATCCAACTTTCATGTAGTTCTGAAATTATATCCTGACATATACTATCTTAACAGTTGCATAGTCTGTCTGCAATACGTATTTTACTTTGTAATTTGAGAAATACTGTATCATCGAAACCTCAATGCGTTTTGGCATTCTGGTTATGAATTAAAAACTATATGATTTTAGTGGCGTACCCAGGAGGCACTGGGCCATGGCCATCTCACGAATGCCATTTTTTTTAGCTTCTAAAAATACGTAAATTTTTAACACAAATTTTGCTTTAATTTGGTTAGTTAGATGGGGTTTTACGACACACCAACACGATTGTGTTATATAGCGAATATGGGAGTATTCATAACAGTCAACGAGAATGTGACTGACAGTGACAGCACAGTCACAAGGTATACACTATGGTCTCTCATCCCCGTGAAGTAAATATGCATGGGTAAGGTAGGTGTGACCGATGCGAGCCCTAGTCATAACTAAATCATCTCTCCGTTTACTGGGGGCTCCATATCTCCATATCTCTTAATTTTACTTTAAATGGTAGCATATATGTGGCACCAGATTGCATGTAGTTTTCAAAACTTTACAATAAGGAGGGATTGTCTCCCCATGCCTCCCTCACTGATGCCAATTTTTTTTAGTTCCCAAACAAAGGCAAATTTTATAACACAAATTTTACTTCAAAAGGTAGCATATGTGGCACCAGATTGCATGTAAGGACACCCCATTTTTCAAAAATTTACCAAGGTGAGGGGTGTCCCCTCCCCTTGGAGTTAGATGAGGTTTAACGACACACCAACACGCATGTGTTATATAGTGTCAGCTAGGTAAAAAAGGGAATGGCGGGGAAAAAAATTCAACTAAAAAAGCAAAGATGGGGTAAAATTCCACTAAAATGTCTGGACAAAAGCTAGGTGTAGAAGTCATGTTAAAATTTACTGTAAAGCTTACTTTCCTTGAGAAAGCCCAGAACAAGAGAAGGGTCAATGTGCTCGAATAACGTTTCCAGGTTTGGCACTGTGAAGTACTTCTGACGAATATGGGAGTATTCGTAACAGTCAACGAGAATGTGACTCACGGTGACAACACAATCAAATGGGATACAATATGGTCTCCTTGGAATATTTACATGGACCCCTCCCCAGGCCGCCGATCACACAGAATACTGCATGGCCCCTCTGAGAGAAATCCTGGGTACGCTTCTATACACCAGATTACAAGGGCGATGGAAGCGGGGAGAGGGCTTGGGAGCTCCATCCCCAGCGGAATTTGAAGATGGTGGAGGTATGCTTCAGCCCCCCCCCCCTTTCCAAGGCCAAAAACCCCCTATTTGTCTCTTCTGTTGAAAATGTAAAATATTTGCAGTAATTAACCGTAAAATTTGTCCAAAGTGATGCACCAAATTGCCTTTAAGGGCCCTCAAAAGTCCAAACATTTCCCAAGAAATGTCAGAAATGGGCAGTAATTTAAATTAAAATGTCAAAAATGACGCACGAACTTGCATCTAAGGTCCCTCAAAAGTCAAACAAATTTCCAAGACATGTGAAATATTTGCAGTAATTTACCTTAAAGTTAGTCCAAAATGATGCACCAAATTGCATGTAAGGTCCCTCAAAAATCCAAAAAATTTCCAAAGGGGACGGCGTTCTGAAACCAGGTTCAGCCCCGAGTCACAAACAGTTTCCTACGCGTATGCCAGATTGTATCCGAGGGTAGTTAATTATACTACATTCGGACCCCCCCCCCTAAACAGGAAAAAATCCTGGAATTTTGGTAGTAAACTGCGAGTTAATTCAACTGGTCCAGTAAAATCCAGCTGAACTGATCACTGGTACAATAAAATTCAATTGAACTGCATTCCAGGAAAGTCCAGTTGAATAGGTCCAGAAAGGTCCTGTTGACCTAGTACAGTAAAATTCAATTGAATCAGTTCATCAGTGGAGTCCAATAGAATTGGACCAGCAAAATCTGTCTCAACTGGTCCAGTAAAGTCTAATTGAATTGGAAACCTAAACGTGTGGTGGATATCGTGTTCTGTTATGGAACGTCAAAAGGGTTACGGGATTCGACGAATGTTCAGATAATTTACAATCTGCCCAGGTATTTTAACGAGTTGCTGGATACTTTGCTTCAGAAATATTCATTCTAGAATTATATTTGTCGTTAAATATTATTTATTTCATTTCATGTCATGTATTTGCTTCTTCACAACAGCAGATGAACACATGTATGCACAAGTTAAAGTTAATTTGATTTACATAATCAAGCAGTTGTGAAAGGAAGTGCTCTAAAAAGATGGAAATCTTTACAACGTAAAACACTCCCTGTACAGAAATTAGCTGAAATTAAGAAGTACAAAAAAAAAAGACCAAAAAATAAGTCTATTTATAAAGTAAAGACAGTAATAAAAAGTATTCGTGGGTGTTTAAATAAATTTCAAAAAAAAAAAAAAAAAAAAAACACACACACACAATTAATATTCCAAGGTTGGGCAAAACGGTTTGTCAATATTGTAATCACCTCATCACATGTCCAGCTAGCCGGTTTAGATGCTGTGCCCTTTTTCTAGTCCGACAGAAATAAGGGTTGCACATATCGCTCCCATCACCCACTTTTCCCATGGTACAGGTAAGATTCGAATAGTATGGGATCGGTATAGGGGTCACAGGACGTTCGGACGCATTACGAAGCACTCCCTACTGGGTGGGCTCTTGGGGCCTAGATTACAGCCCCCGGTAGGGTCCGGGGGAAAAGGCTGCGTTCGTTATCCATGGTTTAAAGCCCAGGTAGCTCTCAGGTATTTAAAAATTTTGGGCATAAAAATGGTTCATTGAACCTTCTTTAAGTTACATGAGGTAGGCTCCCAATAGACCACAACCCCACAGCTTCTAACTCATTTAAGTTATATCTGGCTTCGACGACTAATAGAGGGTCGAGACTGTTGATGTTATGGGCTTCAGGAGGGTTGAGGGGTAGATCGCGGGTGATGGTGAGTGTTGCTAAGGTTTTGGAACAATAATTCCACCCGAGCTGTCGACGTACAGAAGAAACAATGAAAAAAGGTAACAATCAATGTTGGTGCACGAGTAGGGTGCGGAACAAAATGTGACATTTTTGTTATTTGCAATTAAAGATTACATACACAAATTGTCCATCTACACATCAAGTAAGTGGCATGTGTAATAACAAAATAAAGGAATATGTTCAATAGGGTACCCCCATATTAGCCCTCCGCTACGCTCATAGAGCATAAAGATCAAAACTTCCCGTTGCCCGTAGGGTGCCCGAAATCCACCATCGGGGTTCTGCTTAATTAAGAATGCGTTCTGGTTCTGGTTCTTTTGAGAAGCGATTTACGCCCTTCACATGTTATCAACTGAAGCTGCAGAGGTTACGTTATGCATACCAAACACATGCAGTACATAATAAGAAAAGTACTCTGGCACATGAAAACGCACTTTATCATGTTGTATCTCTGCACACTGTGTGCGAAAGAACAAACAAGCTGTGATACTAACCTTTGCAGCTGCAGTTATTCGCAAGTCGCGCCCTAGTGCAGACACATAACTGTAGCTACAAATTTGTGTTTTAGATAAGTATCCGATACGATGTGATCCAACGGTTGTAAAATGCATGGACCGCGAAGCCAATTTTGAAGTGGCGGTGGGAGGAGGGGCTAGTTTGGGGCGGGGGAAGGGGCTAATCATCGAAGCGGCCCAATATGTTCAAGAAAATAAAAGCCTATCATCCCAGTTAAATGACGCCCAAAATGCACATGGCAGAAAAAGTGCGGGGGCTAAAGCCTGTAGCCCCCCCCCCCCGTCTCCGTGGTCCTTGGAATGCCAAATTTTCTTACCTCTGCCCCATTCATAGTCCACGTCTCCGCGGTCCCTGGAATGCCAAATTGTCTGACCTCTGCCCGATTCATAGCCCTGACGGGGACTAAGTCCGTTTTGTGTTGTAGGGGGACCCTCTTTACAAATCGTTGTAATGAAAATATCCTGGATTGGCTAACCATTAAATACTCACATATTCGCCAGAAGTACTATGCTGTGCCAGACCTGGAAACTTTGTTTGAGCAGACAGATCCTTCCCATATTTTCTCAAGGAAAGTAAATTGTATAGAAATTTTTGACATGACTCCCGCAGTTGCCTAGACCTTATAGTGGAATTTGACCCCACCTTTTTCTAGTTAATTGTACCCAATATTGCACCGTTTTCCTCTTCTAGATGACACTATATAACACAATCGTGTTGGTGTGTCGTAAAACCCCATCTAACTAACTAACTGACGCAGCACTTCCTGTGACAATGTACTTCAGGTCATTTGGAAGGTATTTTCGATTGGGGGCTGATTTGTGTGTGTTGAAAAGATGGGCCACCACGGGATGTCGCGTAGCGTATGGAGGATTTTTTTTTAAATGCCTCCCAGATTGCAGGAAATGACCCTAAAAAATTAAAATATTGGTATATTTTTGTTTGACATTTACATAAATTTCCCCAAATTTTGCTCCGGTTTTCCAGACATATTGCTTGTGTTGCTCGCCTACGAACTGTACGTACTGAGGCAATTTAGGTGAAGTGGTGAAGTGATCAGGGGTGTGGCCAGAGCATTTTTCTTAGAGGGGTGTGGTACCGTATTTGCCTGAGCAGAAACAATTACCGACTGGAGTGTTGATAAGCGATGCGGTTAGAGAGAACCGTTAGTCCAACCGGTAGTGGTCAAGCAGGGGCGGCGCTAGGAATTGCTCGACAGAGACCGGAATCCCCGACAGCCCCAATGCCGTCGAAGGGTTGGTGAGAGCAGATTTGAAGAAAACCTGTGTACTACACCATGCCATTGAGGGGCATATATTGCATAAAATCTGTATATTCTAGAGGAAAATAATTCCGCGGTGATTTAATGTTTTTCCTGGAACCCAAAGTGCAGGAAAATTTTTGGATAACCATACACTAAAAAGAATCTGTACTTAATTTAAAGCTTATATTGGTCAATTATCCGGGCATTTGGGGCCTATCGGACACAACTTGCATTGTACTCCCCCTCGAGTCACTAGCCTTACCGCACGACAGACACAAGAGAACATTAATATAGTTGAGCGAAATGA
>WURT03000027.1:2129686-2157745 GCA_009936505.3 Holothuria glaberrima
CATTACACCTTTTCTCTTCTTGATGACACTATATAACACAATCGTGTTGGTGTGTCGTTAAATCCCATCTAACTAACAAACTAACCCTTGGTTCTTTGCCAGAGAGTCAAGAAGACTTTTAGCAATGAAACTTAGAAGCAACATTTCATTTTATATTTTGGTAATGCCCACACTGTCAAGTTCTTGTGTTTTGGTTACTGTTAAAGATGTACAAGTCGTTTCCTGCTCTTACTAAAGCAGCGCTCTCGGATAGCTTTTCTGCTAAGACATGTGCCAGTTGTAGGTTGTGACTTTTTCTTGGAGTACTTTGTGGTTTTTACATGCTGTAGGTGATATGTTGTATAATATGGCTTTCTCAAGAAGCACTCTGTTTCCAATCTTAAGGGTCAACTTGAAAAAAAAAATATATTCAGTGGCCATAAATTATTGAGCCTTTGGCTTTCTGGTTTAATAAAGATGTATTGCTATGAACTAAAACTATTCATATAACTACACATATTTGTACAATCATTAACTAAAGCTTTCTTCATCATTTAAGCACTCTTATTTCTTCTTTCAACAGAGATGAGGTTGAGGAAGATAGTGAAAACAGCCTTTTTGATCCATTCAGTCTAAATGACAGCATGGACTCCAACATCATTTCCTTGAGCCATTCCAGACATCAAGAAAATTTGGATGACACCATTCCTGTTCAGGAAGAACAAAGTAATACCCACAGGTGATAACAGTTTAGTTCCATATTTTAAATGATAGTTTGTTCTAAACTGTTATGATTTAAATGTTATGATTTAAATGTGAAGGTCATGTAGTCCTCCAAATGCAAATGCCCATATGACAATTATAGGATGAATTAATGAAGGCATCTTTAGCGATCTCATTTGCATAATAACTTAAGTCAGACTTTCTTTTGTACATTGTGTTTCCTTGGTGGGCACCATAAATTGTACCTTGATTATATTTGAATAGCAGTGGGATGTTTCCTGACGTTCATTTGACCAAAACTTGAGTTGCATAGTTTTCTAGTAATCAGTCAGTAGGTAGTATACCTATATGTGACCTAATTTAAGGTAGTATTTATGTAGAATGTATATTTCCAGTGAGCGCCCTATGTAATTTGTAGGAAATGATAATGTACTTCACCTGACTGTCCGCACCAGAAATATGGAAGGTGCACATGGCTGTTTTTATTCATGTCTCTTAAATGTTCGTGTGCATTTATACGTTTGTATGTATGTAGGTATGAACACAATTGTTTCTAAGCAATATTTTAAGAAGTGTCAATCTGAGAGATCTCGTACTTGGCATGTAGCTAGAAAGCCCATATTAAGTAGATGATCCCTGTTGTTTATGGTGGAGGTAAAGGTCATTTGGGGTCAGGAGAGGCCAAACAATCAAGACCTTATAAAAGGGATATCTCAAGCAGGGTACTGTGTGTTATGGCCACTCCTATGAATTTAGATCAATGTTGCATTACATAAATGATAAAAAACAAAGACATGTAGGTAGTTAACATAGTGGAGCAAATTTAAAAAAAATAGAACAAAAAGTGCTCATGCAATGGGCACCACTATAAAAGCCTTGATGCAAAACAATGATTAATTGTCAAAGAAGGTAACATGAATGCATAGTCCAAACTCACAACAGGTGAATGGCGATGGTTAAGCTCGATATGATTATGCTGGTGTTTCATACTGCCCCTTGGTAATGTGCATAAGCATTTGATAAAATAGATGACCTCAAGTTCAAAATCTGGATGGCTTCATTCAAGTGAAGTGTGTGGAATGCTATGCTAATTAAAGAGAAAAACCTGCTATGTTGCCGTAAGTTTCGCTGTCTTAAAAGTGAACCCTAAGTCTAAAACTTCAAAAATATATGTTACAAATCTTGAAAAATGAGTTTAAATGGTCTAACTCCCTTTTCACAGGGTATTTCTGAGCTGATATGTGAAATGTTGAAGTTTTATTTAAAATGATCGTGTAATAATGTGTGATGTCATTCTTGTATGCAAATAACAGTCTTTGCTTTTCTATGTTTTTTGGAAGCCATTGTAACCTTGTGTCAAAATATGATCACCTTCTTACTGTTGTAGGGTGACTTGACTATACAAACCTCTGTGCAATCTACTTTGCAAAGAAACCAGGAAGTTTTTCAAGGGCTGATAAAAAACAGCAAAACAAATTAATTTCAAAAGGTAACCAAATGATGTGAGTTGTACAGGAAGGACATCACAAACTTTTTGTCAATGGATTTCTTTAAAAAAAAGTGATGAAGTTCAACATTTTATGTGTCAGCAGTGGAACAAGAGGTTATGACAGTAGGAGTTGGATGAATTTATGTTTCATTTTCTTAATACATGTTTCATTTTCCAACCTCTAAATGCATATTCTGCTAATTCTAGACTAAGGTAAACTGTAAATGATGTTCACATTATTGATTGGTGTATAGCCTGTCTCCCTCAGGTGTGAAGAAGTGCATCGGAGCAATATCGTTAAAAATTGCATCTCGATCTTCAAGGACAAAACAGTAATGAAAGCTTCACTAATTTTGAGATTTATTGATGAACGAGGGGTTGGCAGTGGAGGAGTGAGCCGAGATGTTTATTCTGCATTTTGGATGGAACTTTTCGAAAGAAGTGCTCAGGGATGCAATCAAAGGGTACCTTGCATAAGAAATGACATGGCCTGGGAAGCTGTAGGTAGGGTGCTTGCTAAAGGTTTTGTGGACCATGGTTTCTTTCCTGTACACCTTTGTAAAGCACTTGTAATGACATGTGTGGATGGTCCTGACTCTTGTTTCTGGGGACATCCTTGTTACGTCATTCCTAGAAGAATACAACGAGCTTCTTGATGTGTTGTCCAGGTACCGGTGCCGTACAGTGCCAGGTAAAGGTACTGTGCTGAAAGTAGTTGCAACAGCTGCACATAAGGAACTCATACAAAGACCTAAATATATAATAGATGCATGCAGTCAGTCATTCCATTTCATTAGAGCAAAGGGAATTGCATCAGAAAATGACCTGCATTCCCTGTATGATAAACCGACACCAACTGCGAAAAAATTCATCAAACTTGTCAAGGCTTCGCCAACAGCACAGAGTCAAACAGATGCTTTAGAGTACTTCAAGCAATACATAAGAAGTGTTGAGCAGACCACCCTTGAAAAATTGATCAGGTTCTGTACAGGTAGCACTGTGCTTTGTTTTGACAAATCCAGTTTACCAAAAGTGAGGGTTTTTCGAGACAGCCTGTGGCACTCACATGTGGCCCTACTTTGCAATTGCCTGAAACATATGAAAGTTTTCCAGAATTGCGACTGGAGTTTAATGGCATCCTCTCCTCTGGTGTGTTGCAAATGGATACTGCTTAGATCAAAAGGGAATCGTGTCGTTAAAAGTGATTTTGAAATGATTTTTGACAATTTTCTTTAACTTAAGTTGGTGACTGTTTGTTTGTTTTGGGTTTTCTTTTTAACTTCCTTGTTAATTCAGGTATGACACACATACAGCAACAGATGAGTTATGCCGTTCATATATTTGAAGGAAACGGCATGCTCATAAAAATCACGATCAGGACTGTAAAGCAGTGACAATAAGATGAAACTTTTCTACTAAAAAGTTTCCTTTCAATGTCAAAAAAAAAGTTATTCACATTAAAAACTTTTGAATTTTGAAATTGTTGGCTCAACCTTAGTTTACTATTTGGTATTTTTTCAAAACATCCTTTTAAAGTCATGTACAGTCAGGAATGTTAAGTGATAATCAGATAAAATTTTTCTCTAACAGAAATTCTTTTCAGGAGTGTGGCAAATGTACACTGCTTACAGGACATCAAGCTAAATGGAGTTTACATTTTAAAGATATTCACATTTAAAACCATTGATCTTTAGTCATATCAATTTCAATTAGTTTAAGATTGTTTTGCTTTTCTTTTCTCCCTTTTAAAGTTATGTATAACTCATGAATAGTGACAGATAATTTACTGCAAATCATATTTTTTCGTAACCATGCTGTTAAAATTCACAAAGAGTAATGTTTAGTGAAAACAGATCAAAGCTTTCTCTGAAAGTTTCTTTTCAGGTTCGTTGCAAATGGATACTCCCCTAATCATACTAAAATGCAACCACCATAGACAAAGACTATTTAATTTGAACAGCTTTATGTCTTGTGGTATCACAGTATGAAGTATTGAAGAGTACCTTCTTTTTTAAGTTTTGTTGGCATTAGTGGTTTGTTTGCTTACAAGCATTAAGACGGTGTCACGGAACGTTAGGTACACTATAGGTATAGGGTTCAGTGGACCTTAACATCGTTACACCTCACTGAACCCCATAAAAGTAGTCTACCTAACTTTTGTGCCAGTCACCCTTCAGGTACTTCTTGTGTACAATTTGTGTTATATCTGTAACCTAGTTTCTTGTAATAGTATGAAAATACAGGAATGGAAAACTACAATTATTACACACTTTGTGGATATTTTACCTTGAGTTGTGTTCACTTAACCATACTGGGCATTGTCACCAGGCTGGAAGTTAGGCTAAGCCACTGACTGGGTGGGGGGGTGTGTCAAGGCAGGGTCACTGGACTGGTAGCAGCTAAAATTTGGGTTTTGAGAGAAAATTTAACAGTCTGGATTTTTATTGATGAAAATATGATTGTATATAATGGAGGGAATTTTTGGGAAAAAATGGCAAAGTTTAGAAATTTATTGAACATCCTATTCTAGAGAACAAAGATGGACAAAAAATCTAGGTGACTGGTCATTGGAGGAATTACACACTTGATAATATCCACCAAGGCTCACAGAAGATGTATGGGAGGGGCAGAAGATGGATGGGAGGGGCTGCCCTCACCTAGTGAAACCCCTGCTCTATTAAAATACTGGCTATTGTGTTCTGCAGACAAGGGGAAGGGATGCTGTACACTTATTGTTAGCTTCATTCTCTGTATAGGAGTAAGATGGTAGGGAAGGAATGGTGAAATGCCCCCTCCCCCCAGTTTCTAACCAATTGGTTTAATTTGAGCCGGCCACAGCTTTTTTCCAGTTGTGGCTCACTGGCATGTTTTTCTCCTACTCCATTGCTTTTACTGAGCACCAAGCACAATGGCTCCATTTTTAAAATCTTTGGTATGAACCAGCCAGGATTTGAACCCTAGACCTTCCTGCTGCAAGTCAGATGCTCTTACTTTTTGGCCATGCTGTCAGTCACTTTCCTCTGGTCTAGCTCAGGAAGTGAGGGCACTTGCCAAGGGTACTATAGTTTCATCAGAATACTGCAGTTTGAATCCTGACATTGACAGGAAAATGTAGTGACAATAATCATGTCTGAATGGTAGTGTTGACTCAATGGTTCACTGTACCAGTAATATCTTACATACTTAAGGCCCCCACAATCCCACATCAAATACCTTGGGATCCTGGCTAAAATTTTGTGGAGATTGTGCTTGTTCTGCATAGCCATTCCCATTGATGCCCATGGGGCTGAGTTAAACACCAGTCGAAGCTAATCATCACTATGCCATTTTTCAGGACGAGTCAATACACCAAGTTAACTGACATTTTCCTGCCCTGTGAATGGATATTACTCCTGCACCTGTATTGGCTACAATCATTATAATATGTACACCCCAAGAGGCATGCATATTCAACATCTACAGTACTATTAAAAGACTGTGAGATAAGCAGCTTGCACCAATGGTAGATGGGAGTGTAATTTAATAATCTTCCCCACTTTGATATAAAAGAAGTGCTTACTGGTAATTATTTCGGTAGGTTTTTTTTTTAATTTTCATTGACTACAAAGAGCAGACCAATTTGATGATTTGAAATGTCATGTGAACACAATTGAAAAAAGAATGTGTGGTGTTTCTCAGGTGGGGTTTTCATACTTCAAAGACTGATCTATATTTGAAAAAAAAAGTTGTGCAAGTCAGAATTCTCTGTATACTGTAAAATGGAATCAACTGTTGTACTGGAAGTTACATGGAGTTTCTGAGACTTTTTCAAGATAAAGCAGTTGCATTTCATTTTCAGCCTGAGCCAAGGTGAACTTGAAGCAAGCCTGAGATAAGCAGCACTGTAATTTTTTTTTTTTTTTTTTTTTTTTAATTTTCTTGTAACCCACAGATGGAAAATATGTGTATTTTCTGGTAAGAGAGTCATATTTTTCCATATACCTTCTATAATTTCATGTACAAAACAAAATCATTTCACTCCAACTGTCAATATCTCCTTTCATATTTGCCCAAAGTTCCTGGTGAAAGGAGCTTCCCAGCTTCTCAACTTTTGTTACCCATGCCACTGTCTAGACGTATAATTTACTAAATTTAAGATCACATAAAATTATGAAGAACTAAATTTAATGTAAAAGTTACAGAAAAAATATTACACTGTTCATCAACATGTGAGGAAAGACATCTTTGCTGCTTGCTTCATGTTCACTTTCACTATTAAATCTGGTAACTTCACTTAATGTTCCTGAAGAAATGTTCCTGAAGAACTACTCATGGGAGTGACATGTAAGTGTTTCAAGGGTGGTTGGATTTAGTTCTTATAAAAACACTATTACACTTCCAGGAATTTGTTTACCTTCTGCATAATTCTTCATTGTGAGATTTCTTTTGGCCTTATTGTTGCAGAATTCTGACCTAAGTGTGGCACATAAAATGCTACTCCAGAGACACTTTGTTCAAGGGTAGCTAATTCAGCCAACAAGAAAGCAAAGGATGATATGCAGGTTTACAGTTGTGTATTCCAACTGCCATTCTAATTCATAGTTTAAACTTGTATATTACAAAGATCATATGAAAGCATCACACTACAGGTCAGGATGTAACCCTAAATAACCAAAATTCTCCTTAAGAATTTCAACATCTGACCCTTTATGTCCCCACAAGACATAATTAACATCAACACAAATTACACATATATGACCCATCATCCACTAAACACTCTTGCCAACCATGGAACAATTCCAACATTGCCCCTAATTGGAGACATGTTTTGCATTATTTCACTGTGTGATTTTTCTCTGAGATAAAATGACCTTTATCTACTTTAAAGGTACAACTTTCTCAGCCCACCATCTCCCCAACACTGGCCAACACTGAAATAATTTTTACACAATTCACACAAGATGAAGGCTACGTACTGCAGGATTCTATTGTTTTACCTTTTTTAAGATCACTGATAACCATTGACCTTTAAAAGGGCAACATTGACCCATCATCTACTGAATACTCTGACAAACTTTGATAAAATTCTGACAAAACCACTAGGAATTTTAGGCCTTTTACATGATTCCATTCTACAATATTTCATTTCATTTTATTTGTTTTAACACAACATATAAAACATAAAAACATATACAGTCAACACAAGTTAATGAAGTCAGTGTTGTGATTGAAAACCCTTTTGGGCTTAAAAAGCAAACGCACTCCCAGAGAGAGTAATTAAAATTGTAAAATTAGCAAACCGTGCTAAAAATGTTTCAAACATTGCACGAGCTTCTACTGCATTTGCAGGACTGCATGATCCACCCATGACAATTTCAATGATCCCTTTGACTTCCATGGAACAAAGTGCTTCTTCATTATCCTCTAATGTGTCTGCAACAGCATCTATGTCTGCTTCATCAAGTGGATATTTGAAGTCTTCGGCCCCAGTGAGCCGAGGAACAGTAAATAATATATTTGGTCGACCACCTGGGCACTGGCTCTCTCTAACACTTCTCACACGATGGGTGTTCCAATGATCTAAAAGGTAATATAATTCAGCTTGTAGAATTGGACCAAAAAATACCTAACTACATCAATCTGTAAAGGTTGAGAATTGTCAAAAATTCCGGTAAAGATCATGTCCTTACACAAATTAATCCACCATGTCAAACATGAGCGCTTCAAAAAAGACCACCAGGACTCAATCCTTTGATTGGCAGTAGATCTGCCATATAATGAGCGACCTTCTCCAAAGGTTAATACACTTCGAATGTCAGCCGTCAAGCCATTCTCATTACCAGGGTCAAAACGTAAAGTCAGAGCAGTACCCTTTAAAGCGCGAGTACATTTCAAGAAATATGCAGCGGTTACTTCAGGATTTTTGTTGGTACGTCCAACCTCAAGCCACAGTACCTTTCTTGAATAGCCATCAATTGCCCCATGAATTGCAAAACCATATGGAACCAGTTTGTCATTTCCATCAGTGTGCCAGACATCATTGGGACCTCTCACATGATATACTCTTCTTCTTAACCTGTGAGATCTTCGTGCCTCAACACCCTCTGGATCCAAAGCTTTCACAACTTCACGGACCGTTTCACGTGTTGTTCTGATGCCATACTTACACAAAAGTACCTGATGCATGAAACGATAGCCAATACATGAGCCACTTGTATTCAGTTCATCTTCAATCACTGTAGCAACATCTTCAAGTCTAAAGGGATGACAATGTAAAATAAAATAAAAACAACATCTCCAGTCAAGTCATTGTTCCTGAAAAAAAAACTTGCATATATCATACATTATCCCATGCACAGTTCAGTAAATTTTACACACAACTCTTATCTGTTCTAATATTGAATTACTGTTTACATTGCTTTATACTGTGCATGTACAGTATACTTATTGGCCTACCATACGCACACTCTGGATAACACTTTTTACCTTGTGTTGACCTGGTCAGCTCTGGAAAGATTACAGATAAATCATATTCATGAAAGCAAGAAGTCAAGTGCTCAGCTTAACACCATACAGACTCCTAAGTTATGTAAAGATCTGCAGACATGTAACAACTATCCACAGTCCTACCTGCCAGTTTAATGTAAATTGCACTGAAAACATTTCAAATTGTCACACTCCCATCAAAGTCCATCAATTCACCATTTTACAAGACAATTACTGTTTTTGCACTTACATCATAAATAAACATGAGTTTCATACTGTATGAAAAATTATGGAAAGAGGAACTCATATGATATCTCTAATTATCTATTGTTTGTTTTACCTTCATTCCAAGTTTACTTGTAATGTTGGCATGCCCTCTGGGTTTTTTTTTCTAAGTAGGTGTATCCTACTTTTAAAATGTCCACATTCAACACCAAACTAGATAGCAGGAGGTACTGTACTTTTACAGATAATTTATGGAGGATTAAAAAAGTACACCCTGTGCAACACTTTAAGTATTTATGCATGTACCTGTATTCATGTACAGTATGTACATGAATACAAATTTTTTGAAAAGGTGTATCTTGAGGATGATAAAAGATATTCAATCAATTCCCTCCAGAGTCTCATCAATGGATCTGACTTTAATTCTTTATCATTATTCAGTAAAACAGGTCAGAGTTTTGGCTACATGATTGCATGTACATGCCTTTCAAAAAACCCCTTACTGCAAGATACAGGTAGCAGGAAATTAGCAACAGAGATCCACCTTTTACCACTTTGCTGTGACGTCCAGCACAGCAGCAATTCAGCAAAGCCAATTGCACTGCCTCTTTTACAGTATTGACCATGATACAGAGATACTTTGAAAGCATGGGGACATAGCCTACTTCCTGGAGGCATTCATTTTAAGTTATTTTGGACTATGTAATTATAAAATTGTATGTGACTTAATTCACCTACACTACTGCATTTAAATTTCACTATAGTGATAGGCAGTTGATTGCAGTGCCTACATAAATTTCACTGATAAAAAGGTGTTTTTTCAGGCTTTTTGCAATGCTTCTTTTCTGTATTGAAAAATTGTATTGAAGTTTTCACGATGGTGCACATAAAACAGTGTAAAACCTGCATCTATGAAGTAAAAGTACTGTACCTGCTAAGGGCTTTTCTTCTGAACAATCCTCTCGAGCTCAGAATTCTCTTCAGTTGCCTCAGTGAAATTATTTCCTCATGTACATCTGCTAAAAAATGCTTTATTTCTGCATATGAATATCCACTTAAAAAGTACTCCTCGATAATCTGATTCCGGTTGTGAATGTCCATGTGTCTTCTCTTTCTGTGTGTGGAAAGAAGGAATGTTTCAGTGACAAGTTTTCTCTGCAATAACTTCCTGGGCTATCTTAAAACACTTTTCTGAAAAACTTTCTCTTACTGTCTGAACAAAATACAGGTGTGTTGTATTTAATAAAGCAAAACATAATCAAAAGCCTGAAATTCAAATAAAAGTTAAAAGATTTCAATCTCAAATTCAAAAAGTGCCATGTGAGGCTATGTATACGACATGACTTAAATACTGAACTTGCACAATGGCATTTTACATATTGTACCAGTAAAGTACATGCCATGCACTGAGTTGCAAATTTCATTTCTTCTCATGAAGATAGTCATTTTGTGTATTAAGAAATGCAATTTTCACAAAAACCGACTGAAAGCACTTTACACGGTACTAGTATGAGGTTGTTCTGAATTGATTGCTATTGGCTGGTTACGAATCTTTTTCACATGACTGATAGTTTTAAGGCCTTGTATACATGTACCATGTTTAATACAACACATAGGCCTAAATATACAATGGTTTGTGCTTTGTAGGCCTACTTCATTTTCTTTGCATGATTGATGGAAAGCTAGACTATTTAATAATAACATTTCGAAACTATTAAGGGATAGAATAGACAGTACTCAACCCCTTAAAGAGAACATGTACAGTAATCATCCGAGTCAGAATTAGCTTAAAGGTAACCAATCAGACCTATTCATGAATGGCTTGTTTTGATCAGGTGACTATGTTTCCTACTGAATAAATATTCTCAAATTTAAAGCGAATAACTCCCCCAACTTTACCTTTTCTTTATAATAGCACAAAACATCTTCAGAGGTACTTGAAAAGCAAATATGAGGATATTTGCAAGAGTTAGCTAATTTTTCATATAATTTTAGTGTGACTGCCTATATTGCTTTTAGGAGGTTCAGTTATGATACCTGTTTTTTAAATGAATTAAAAAATTACTATCAGCGTATATCTCTGCTAACTTTGTTTGTATTCTCTATTTCATGTGAAATAATTTCTTGCATTTCCTGGAAGGATTAGACCCTCTGAGTCCAACAGATATTAATGCACAGTATTCAATTCATCAACCCAGAATTCAACCCCAGTGTTCATTATTGTCACTGTTTACAGTGATAATTATTTAAAATTCCAAGACTGATATTTAACTTAGTCTTCCAAGTTCCAGAGGCTATGAGAATACACAACCAAATTTAGGTTGCCTTTCACACAGCAGCAATGATAGGCCTTTGCATTTAGGATTATAACTGTCTTAAGCCTTAAGGAGTCGAGGCTTGGCAGTAAGGTGATACACAATAGGCCCTAGAGCAGAGTTAACTCATCATCCAGATGCTAGTTTTTACTAGCCCTTGAACAGTGTTGTGTGTTTCCGTTCCGTTGGTTATTTTTCGAATCTATAATCATACCCAGGATGCAATTAGCACTGGCATGTGTCTCCTAGACTAGGCTATGGGATACCAGTACGTGATTGCACCTGCATAGTGCTCAGGAAATCAGGATAAAGCACAGCGCCTATTCTTGTAGGGAATTCTCAGATTGTGCCAAACGTGACTCTGCAATCTGCTGAAGATGTATTTTAGAGCATCCCTAATCCTGTTCTAACGTTAGGCCTAGAGCTTAGATTGGTTGCGTGAGGAAACGAAGCGTTGTTGGCTCAAGTTCGTGTCTTTGTTCAAATCTTGCGTCCTACAGTAGGAACTCGGAGTAGGACTGTTCTCTCCATCTTGAGCTATAGTACAGCAAGTAAGCCTAGCCTGTAGGTTTATACAGTATTGTCTACGTATTATTAGGCTAGGCTCGCAGTGACCCGTAGGCAATTAATAAAATCAGGCTTGGACTTTTTAATTTCTTCAGCTCCTTCGGAGTAAGGCAGCCCCGTACATACACCGCATAATATTTAAAAAAAAAAAGACGCTCACCTCGATCACCATTCCTGTCAATATTAATCTTTAATAAGGTACAGGAATGCCAGCCGAATTCGATCATAAAATTTTGCCGTTTTGTAAACACGGTTCCCGCGACCCGCAGTGTTGCACTCATACTACACTATACTAGCGCTATACTTGGAAACGCCGCGCGCGGGCACGATCTAGCGCTGCTAGCATGCATGGCAGCGTGACAGCAGACACAGTACGAAGCCTGCATGCGCACAACATACATCTCATGCCGGACACGTGCGACGAGGCCGAAAATAAAAAGTTCCGAATTTAAAAAATGGAAAGTTCGAATTTAAAAAACTGAAAGTTGGACGTCACTTCAGGGCTTCGGTACTCCAACACTACAAAATACTATGAAATTTGGATCATGTTTATGCCACCTAATAGTGTGGTTTACCCACCTAGTTTTACTGTTGGTTGAAAAAAAAAACACATCGAACATTAAACTGATACATAATTGCATAAGTGACAGACAGGATGTAAGCACAAAAAAGGTATTTTCACATTTTTGAAGTGCACATTGACTAAAGCCTAGCCTAGGCCTTTACCGTCTTAGACATTAGATTATGCATAACGTGCTTATGAAATTAGGCCTAATAGACCAAAACTTGTTAGCAAAGCTTTAAGCTGGGCCTATAAAACACTTAGCCTACATTTAGAAATCATAAAAATAAACCAATGGGGAAACTTCAACTTACAGTGCATGCTGGAAAGGAAAGTGTACCGTAACAGAGACTGCCTTCCCAAGATGTAAGTTATATAATCATGAACAATTTCCGAGTTAAACAATTTTGGTTCTCCAGACATTAATCATGGGTAAAAGAAAATTTCCTTCAGAGGAAAGTTCTCATAAGAAATTAAATCTCTTTGACTTTGACCGATAAGGTAGGACGGGGTGAACGAAATTTGTGTAAACCAGGAAAACAGTTATTACAAGCCCATGCATCTATCAGAAAATATCCGTGGACTTGATCTGTGGTACTCCTAGTACTAGGCTAGGCCAATGGTATAGTAAAGGCACTGAAACTGACACGGGCCCGTAATTGACGCACCTTCAAAATTACTAGCTATCAGTGTCACCGTGGCAACCTTACTGTAGCAAACCTTAAGTTTTTTAACCTATCCAGCATTTTGTTTTTCACAAAAAATTGATCCATTTCAGGTGCATGCCTACCTACCTACATATGATTATTTTTCAAGCTTTTTATCAGTGTATCTCACCCTTGTGTGTATTTTTAACATTTGGAGACAGCACTCTCTAAAAACAACAAAAATTACCTCATCCAAGTTTGCATTGTCTTACTGCTTCTTCTGACATACTTTCCGCGTATAGGCTAGTGTGTTGAGTGCATAACCAATGTATGGAGTTATTAAACTCTGTTTGCAACTTGACCAAACTTTCTTCGGCAGGTTAGGTCAACAAGTTAAGTAAGTTTTGCGTGACATACTATGTGAGGCAATCCAGCGCCTTCCTTGCAGAGCGGACTCTTCCTAAGCACCTTTAGCCTAGTCTATGCTTTTGTCAGAGATACGCGTCTGACTTAAGCCACACAGCTTGCTACGTAGGCATCTGTACATAACTGTACAAAGTCAATGAAAGTGGTTGCACACTACACAATTTTAAAATTTGTCACTTTTGGTGCCGTTAAGAGACTGACATGGAAGAAAATTGCGACTCAAATTAAGTAACAGTAGGCTATTAAAACTTATGGGACAGCAGCTGGTGTGGTTAGTTATTCAGTATTATTGTTAGGCAGTACATACAAACTACGTAGCTCTGTTAGGACTAACATTAGGCCTGGTCTTTTTCTAACGTTAAAAGAATGTAGGCCTACGGGGTTATCCTAGGCGTACCGTTACCTCGCCTAAATTAACGAATGAGTCACTGAGTGTTTCCGAATGGCAAGCCAAATATTACGTTAAACATGATGGCATCTTCATCTTTGAGTATTTTGTGAGTTCAATTACTTTAATTTGTTACCAATAATGAACTGAAGTGCCTTGTATGCTACTAAGGTGAATTTTCTACGAAATATTGAACTGCTCCGAGCCACTGCTTGTCTGTACGCTCTTGTCGCATATAATTTGAGGGCGCTTTAGGTGATGAGATAAAATAAATTTGGGATGAAACGAACAAAACTAAATTTTGAAGGGAACGTAAATTTTTTTTTTAATATTTATAACGTAATAAATATACATCGATTACCATTATATATATATTATAATTGAATAAGAATTATTTGCCATTTTGTGTTACCACGTAGTACGAGCCGAGAAAATCGGAGGAGATTACGCAATGTCTTTGTCTATCTCTTTAGGAGATTTCGCGGGTGAAGTGGACTGTACCAACGGTAACAGATGTGAAAATGGTTTTTCGCACTCTTATATTACTTTTTTAGACGTGGTAATTCACAGGGTCTGCACAAAAACATAAATTTTATCCTTACTTTCATAAGGTATGGCGGTCGAATCTAAAAACAATACAGGAGTATACAATCATTTTTGAGTGGGAAACCTACCCTTCAGTATATATTCCACCGACCCAGAAAAGCTAATAAATAATACATTCCGTTATCTGGTTACGTCACTGGTAGTAGCGTAGCCAATTATCTATGTGTGAGGGAAGGGGTCTCCAAATGGAAGGGCTGGTGTGCGTTCTACTTATGGCTCTCGCCGATCGCTTTACGCCAACCGGTTGGGTCCAGGTGGGTGAGTCACAGTCTCGTTGACTGTTACGAATACTCCCATATTCGTCAGAAGTACTACACTGCCAAACCTGGAAACTTTATTCGAGCACACTGACCCTTCTCTTGGTCTGGGCTTTCTCAAGGAAAGTAAGCTTTTCAGTAAATTTTAACATGACTCCCGCATTAAGGTTTTGACCAGACATTTTAGTGCAATTTTACTCCATCTTTGCTTTTTTAGTTGATTTTTACCTCACCATTCCCCTTTGTACCTAGCTGACACTATATAACACAAACGTGTTGGTGTGTCGTTAAACCTCATCCAACTAACCAGGTGTCCTCCAGTCGTGGAAGAATGAGGGAGAGAGAGCGAAGGGGTGGTGCCGATGATGCACACTACATGCCAATCCAGTATCCCTTGGGAAGGGGTGGGTTAGAAAGTGGCAGAATTTTTTGAAAGGTGGGGAGGGGGTGTTTGGTCCATTAACAACTTTCATAAAACATTTAGCCTTCTAAACTCTACCTGCTTTTAACTGTTGAGAACCCCTCTTCCTTAAAGAAAAAGAACGAGGGAGTCAAAATGTAGGGGGATAAGGGATATGCCTACGGACACGGTTTGCGTTTTACGCCAACGGAAATTTTACTTACGACCAAAAATACAATTCAGTCGTAAATATAAATTTCGACCTGCCCAACTTTACGACAGAAAATTCAACTCCCTAAACACCTGCTGAATTATAATATCGTTCACACTACGCATTCCACTCACTAGTTTACCGTAACGATCAGAAAGAACACCTCCAAAATAATGCTCTATCCCAATGCCTGGCAACTTTTGACAAGTTACAACGAACGTTCTGGATCGCGTCACTGCCATATATACGGTACTTTATGTACACTGCATGGAAGTACATGTACGTTTACGGCATATCGTGGTAGACATTGTATATTTAATCATTTACGCCAGAAATTTTAAAAATTACTGACGCGAAATTTTGAATGGTCGTAAAAAAGAAAATACTATCATGAAAAATTACGGCTTTTTCAGAGAAACGCAAACCCTGCCTACGGACCAAAGACTAGCTTTTTTCCTGCCGATTGCGCAGGCCTACCAATGCAGTAGTATACGGAAGTGGTAATTCACGCCACCACACAGACTGTCTTCGTAACTTACAGCAGGGAGAAGCGATATATGGGTGCCATACAGCACTTGACTGTTCCAAGCTCGGACTTCAAGCGGATAACTTTTCAGAAATGGTAACTGTTCCGTAGTCCGCGAGTGTCACCCCTGTGGGTTCGGGCTATGATTAATAATTTTCAATTAATAAAATACCCTCCATCCTCAATGAATGTGTTCTGTAACCCTCCCTTCATTTAAATATACTTCGTACGAGCGTTGCCGATGACATCAACTGGGTAAAACATGTTTTCTACCAAAAATGATTTTCTTATTAGCCTATGTTATGAATACTGCTTGTCTTAAAATCTATTCACATTGCTTCATTATTCATATGAGAAAGTCCCTCGAACATTAAGAAGAAATAAAATGTAACTATGAATTAAGAAACATACTCATTAACTTTAATTTAACAATGTGTTTATTTTTAAACACGTGATCCCGCTTAATAAACGTAAAATGTTTAAGTATGAACGTTACGTGTTCGGTTCTTAAACACGTGACGCGTCATAATAAACGCGTCACGCGTTGCGACTTTTTACAGTGTAGCTGACACTATATAACACATGCGTGTTGGTGTGTCGTTAAACCTCATCTAACTAACGAAATTAAGCGCTTCTGTTAAGTTAGTAGAACCGTGCTCATGCACTTTTACTTGCAGCGTAGGGTCAAGTCCAGCCACGAAGCGACGAAAAAGTTCTCCGTTTTTGGCGGTTTCGTCATATGTTGGGAAGGCTTCCCAATCTTGCCTGCGTTATTCCGATGCGAAAACTTCCAATGGCTCTTTCGGATATCTGGGCCGTGCGTTGAGAAAGCTTTGAAATGTTGTTAAGAACTGGCGCCGGCCAAATGCTCTTGAAAGTTCTTTTTTTTGCCTTAGCAAAATCGTCTTTGTCAGCTGCTGGGAGATTATCCCAGAAGCTGAAGGCTGCTCCGCCTAACCTTGACGGTAGTATATTGGCTGGATTCAGGTCGCGACGCTTTGGGGATGCCTGTACCACAACCTCTTACTGGCGGCTCCACACACTGAAATCTTGAGTTCCTGAACCCGTAAAAATAGGTGGTAGTTCAAGGTTCAAGTAAGAAAGAGTAGCAGGGAATGACTCCCCCACTGGAGGAACTTGTTGATCTAGGTTCAGATGTGTTCGGCATTTTTCGGGCTACGTAGAGTCCAAAACAATAGAAAATTAAGTTAAATCCAACTTGGCGAAAAGTTGCGAGAAATCCCCCCGCTGATCACCAGAATGTAATGCTATTATTATAGTAAACGAGTAGAGTTGCGAAGAAAATAAAAGGAAACGGTAATTCAGTTCTTTAGTCCTATTGCTCGTTCTACTATATGAAACACGGTACACAGTTCCGGATGACATTAAAGATGTTACGACTTACAATTAACACTGCAGTAGCAATAGCTAGCTGACAGGGACAATGCTTCTGTCCTATTGCTCGTTCTACTACATGAAACACGGTACACAGTTCCGGATGACATTAAAGATGTTACGACTTACAATTAACACTGCAGTAGCAATAGCTAGCTGACAGGGACAAGGCTTCTGTCTAAAAAGAGGACTAAAACTCAACTCCCCTCAACTCAACATGTTTAAAAATGACTCGTAGTGTTTAATTCCTAAACCCATTTTTTAGAGTGTACGACGCGGTGGGATGTTTTCAGCTGGTAACATGATCACATCGTGGTCGAAGAAATTTTCAGCATTATCGCAATAATATGGACTACCATGACGACAGAAGACTAAGATAGACCGGTGGGCTCCATTTGAAAGTGAAAAGTTTATTCAACTGTAACAGTCACGAAATGGAAAGAAAGGATCGCTAGCCATGCGGCTTCCGCCAAGACCCGCGTTATCAGTTTGCCCTGGCGCCTGGTGTCATGGAGTTTCTAGAATCAATTAAAGATTCTCAGTGAAAATGATCTTACACCAGGCCCGTCCCAGGGCGTGAATGGGACTTCAAGAAAAGTCATCATTGTTTCAATAAACTTTGGTACAGTATGCTTAGCCCTCCCCCCAAAAATATTTCGCCCCCCCCCCTCTCGAAGCTTTTTGGCCCCCTCCAGCACCTTTGTCTGACCGTGGAGCTTATACGGTCTGGCTACGGGCCTGTCTCACACGCAAATTTTTACGCCTTTCTGTAATTTAACATTTTGAGAATATTTTTCCTATACTGAGGATCTCCTTGCATACACAATGACTCCCGCGTTTGCCTGTTTTTTTTAGTTGAATTTGACCCCACCTTTTTTGGTTAATTGTGCCCCAACATTGCACCTTTTTCTTTTCTAGATGACACTATATAACACAGTCGTGTTGGTGTGTCGTTAAATCCCATCTAACTAACTGCATACACACAACTTTGAAAAGGAACGGTATAAAAGACCGTCGCGGGCCCAACTGCCCAAACATTTCTCAAAAGAGGTATGCATGAATATATTCGTGCCATACTCCGCTTGGCAGGAAAACGACTTTTTTTCTCTGAAAAACGTTATAGCAGTAGTCTTTTCCTGGGACACGATTGGGAATTGTGCACCACTGATTTTAATGAAAAAAGCGACACAGTAAAAAAAAATGCATGTGTTCTACATAAAGAGTGATCGCCCCTTCCCGGTCAGCACATCATCTGCCCATTTTAACCGACCAATCACAACGCTGTTAATGGCTGCTTGTGCAATGAATGACCGCCAGCTCATTTGCGTGTATCAGTGTAACATTCATTGCAGCATACCGTACTTAAGAATTATAGGTCATCCGGGGTTCATGTGAGTCGAGATACAATAATATCGGTTCGTTCGTGCAAGTTCAGTTGCAGCCTTTACGAACGGCTGTCTGACGGCCTGTCGGCGAAGGGAATGTCCAAATATAACGAACGTTGAAATATACTGGGGCAGATACACAACTAGAGCTATTTGTGACAAGTCGGCCTTTAGATATTTATTACCTATGACAAATTTCATAAAAGCAATGTTATCAGGCTTTCTGGGATGTAACTGGTGTTTTCCCTGACACTTTGTTGAAGCAATTTAAAAGTGTTTTTTTGGTCATACTTTTTAAGAGAACTATGAGGCTTTTGTACCGATCTCGAACGTCCTATCCCTTTGGGTTGTTGCCCATTTCGAAATTTAGTCAGATTTTGGTGTGTATTGAAATCCAATAGCCTACATTACTCAACTCGTGAACGACATGATATGCTCCATAATTGTGATAATGGATTTTCATGCCGCACGATTTAGCGGAGGTTTGACCACTACATAGGAGGTTCACTAAACCGAAGATCATAATCACAAACCTAAATGGTAGGCTACCGATGACGGCCTAATATCCTATCGCAGCATTTTTAAACAGAATCCTTATCTACCCTTAAGCCCGAAGTAGATTTTTGGATTTTTGGAAAAGGCAATCTTCTGAGTTTATTGCCCCCCCCCCCCACTGCCCTACCTTGTGAAATTGCGTCCGGAACCAGAAAAAAGAATGTCCTTGTTTATTCTGATAGTACCCTCTTCCGGCAAGTAGGACCATGTGATGAAAATTCTTGTCCGTCTTTTTTTTGGGGGGGGGGGCTTCTTCTGTAGAAAAATCTGTCCTGGAATGAACGGTTTAAGGGTAAATAAAGTATTTTGAGAAGTCCAATATCCTTTGCTAATAAGGGACCAGTCTCAATTCTAGAAAGCTCCAAGTCATCATGTCAACATTGCAAACAACCATATCTTACACTAGCGTCATCCTGAAAGGCCGGTGACCCGGTTCTAGAACGCACAGTAAGCAATAATAATGCAACAAAGTATATGCTGTTGGGATGCGTGCATGATAGTCGCTTGGGAATGCATATATCAAGGAGCATAATAAAACAAACAAGCTACGATTTTTGTTGTGATTGGTCGGTTCAAAAGGGTGGATCCAATTTGTCTATCAACGGGAAAGTCCGCAAGCTATATTATTTACTGTCGATACAGACAGTAATAATTTCATTATTACTAAAAGAAGGGCATAATTTCTTATTTCTCTGCAGTTGAAAATATAGGGCGGTCGCAAAACATCTGTAAGAAAAAAAGCGGTCACCGCCTTACGTAAAAGTTGCACACCCTTTGTTGTGCCGCTGGTGAAAAAAACTCGGCCCTCGATAAATATTTTCCCATGGAAGAAGTCTGCACATCGCTTTTGTTAGTTTCTATGATAGAATACTCCGGTCACTCAGTGTAGCAAACAGGCTATAGCCACTCACTGGTGCTTTACATAGTAAAATGCAGATGGCGTAGATTGCATAATTTGGGATTATTTCAATGGATATAAAAACCGCTCACATTCAAAGGTATTTACAGCACAAGGTAAACACTAAATGGCCAATAGCTTATTTACTATCGAAGTGATTACGACAAAAAAATAAGCTTTACAGCAAATTTTAACATGACTCCCGCATTTGCATTTGCCCAAACATTCCACTTGAACTTTACCCAATCTTTGCTTTTTTATTTTACCCCATCTTTACCTTTCTAAGTTGGAATTTTATCCCTTTATTCTTGCTGACACTATATAACACATTCGTGTTGGTGTGTCGTTAAAACCCCATCTACAGATCCCTGGTTGGGTCCGAGCTTGATTTTGCAGCTCCGCACGTGGGTCGTACTTGGGGAGACTTCTCCCGATACATAGGCAAGGTCTTGGGATCTGCTTGAGAGCTTTTCGTGCCTCCCCAGTGCAGGGTCTGTGCATCGGGGCGAATGAGCCACCCCTGCATGTGGGATGGAGGAGGTTGTCACTTCAGTGTGCCCTCAAACTGAGGAGCCATGGGCACAGCCCGATCTTTCAGACGACCTTCGACCATAGATTTAGTGACGTATTTTTTTACAAAACCAACAGCTATGTTCGCGTTAGGGAGGGTCTATCACAGGTGTGTACCAACCCCGACTTCGGCACATTCTACCTTTTCCACCACTCCTCCAGGCCATGAGGCAAAACATCCCGCTCTTTTAGCTCTCCATGAAGCTTACCCAATTTCGTTCGACTACGAAAATCAGTTGTGCTAGCGCCACCACTAACGCCACCACTCCTCCCTGGAAGCTAGTTGAACCAGTTGCTGACCTTATTTTAAGGAAGTATCTGAAGAACTCAACAAATGAACTGGTTTCCGTGCCAGCTTTAATGAGCTGAGACATACGTACAGTCGTTATCATGCCATCTATACCGACGGCTCCAAGACCATTGCAGCAGCGGCGACAGGTTGGGATGCATTCTTGCAAATCAGATTACCTGATGATACATCAGTTTTTACTGCCGAACACCAGGCGCTAAGGTGGCATTCGATCTGATAGAAAACTCGGAAAGTCACCAGTTCATTGTGTTCACAGATTCACGGTCTAGCCTTTTAGCATTAAAAGGCCATGAGGCAAAACATCCCGCTCTTTTAGCTCTTCGTGAAGCTTATTCCAATTTGGCTCGATTACAGAAATCAGTTGTGCTAGCGTGTGTTCCAAGTCACATTGGCATACGCGGAAACGAAAAGGTCGACGAACTTGCTAAAAAAAAAAAAGCCCTACAGGTGGACGTCACCAACCTCTTCTTGCCACACACTGAGTACCGCCCTAAGATCAACGGCTATATAAAATCAAAATGGCAGTAATTGTGGGATTCCATCGAATGAATACTTTTTAAGGCGACGTTGACATTCACTGCATCAGCGTCCAAAACAAACTGTCAGATTGAACCAGACTTTCCTCAGGAGGCTTGAGTTCATTGTTGAAGATATCCGATGAATACAGCTTCTCGAGGTCTTCGTCACTTATGGCAGTGTGGTGTTTGGGCTTATCCAAACCTTTCTTTGTTAAATCAGACCAACAAACATGTTATAAGACCTGCAGAATTTAGGAACTGTTATGTTAATGTTTCTGTTAAATGGTGCACCACCCAAATGCCTGTTGACTGATGATCTTATACCAGCCATCGCTGACGAGCCATACAGGTTTCCTTTCTTTGTACGAACTTCTCCATACAACTGGCTCAAGAGTTCCATTTAACTGGTCTTCTGGAAGTTTTTCAAACATTATATCACGTCTAGCTTTCAACCATTCTGTAAAGAAAAAAGGTAGGCTTTGACCTACAGTAGTTCATCATGCAGTGGTATTTGTGGAACTTTTCTCTAACACTGTTGGTAGCCTCAGTTTTACTATTCATTGCCTAGTAAATAGCAGGCTAACAGTAACTCATAAACTCTCTCGATCCATAATTTGGAAAACTAACGTACTCGGCTGCGCCTTGACCGTTACTTTGCCAAATTTTGGGTCTCGTCAGTTTATACACCAATAAAAGGCAGCCTAATGTAATTTATTCCTTACATTGAGGTGACACTATATATAACACAATCGTGTTGGTGTGTCGTAAAATCCCATCTAACTAACTACATTGAGGATCTTTCCATAACAGTCTATTTCCTGAGAAACAGACTGGTTCACTGCCTAGTCTACAACTCTCCGAAAAGGCACTAGTATTAAAAGACAAAATGCTACATCAATTAAGTTACAGTACTTAGGCCTGGTGGATTCAAGGATTGACAATGCTAGCTGGTTGACTGACCTTTGAAAATTATACTCCCAACTTTGTGGCTCGCCTAGCTGACACTGTATAACACATGCGTGTTGTTGTGTCGTTAAACCTCATCTAACTAACTCGTCTAATTGAATATTCTAGTCCTCTATCTTCAATACTCTTTATCTCACAGTCAGACAGTTGTGGAAATCTACACCTACGTCTATTTTTTGTCCAAATCGCATGGCTCAAATTTGAGACCAAAGCAGGTAATATCCATTGTTTCTGTAAGTGTCGCTGCATTTTGCAGTATAGTACTGTACACTGTATAGTATGGTATAGTGGATCCAAATCACAATTTTGTTGCACAGCAACAAGTCTCGATAGTCCGTACCCTCTAAAAAAAGTAGTGTTACTATTGACTTCTGCATGGTAATGAGGCTAACTGACCGTTATTGCAAAATATCGGATTTTTTTTAATGGTAACTAAATTAGCCAGTGCGAGCCAAGAAAATGAATAACACATAGCTAGGGGTTGTAGAATGTACGTTAACAAGTTGAAGCTGGCTAACTGGTTGGATTTGGCTGTAATGCGGCCGGCAAAGCTACTTCTGAGAAAGTTTTCAAAATAGATGGCGCTATGCCAGATATGCATAGAAACATGGTTCGAGCACCATTCAGGAAAGTAGATTACAACTTGCAAGGGTGCTGCTGAGCTGGACTTGTCTGAAATTGGCGATTTTTGGTAATCAAAATGGCAAAGTTGTGCCAGTTTGACCTTACAAATTATCCATTAGATAAAACGGTACATCCCATATTTTCCTTAGGGGCACCTGGGGACGGAATTGTCGGGGGCAAGTCCCCCCCCCCGTAGCCACGCCACTGCATGTATGTCCAGAATGCACCTTCTTGGGATCTTCGGGTATTCTATGTTGAAAAGGAATGCACTTATCATTAAAAAGAACGCTTTCGTCACGATCATGCTGTCACAGATTTTCACATCTCTTCGACAAGATGGGAAGTTTGCGAAGAGTTGAACCTTTTCCAAGTGATAAGCGAATAAATAGGCATAGTCTCTGGCTGCTCATCCTTTGACCTAAACAGAATTTCTAAAGGTTCTTTCAGGTGACCGAGTATTAAGAGGAGGGTAAGGGCATTTTCACGATCTAAAAAGGGAGAGAAACAAACCAAATTAGACATGAGCTTATTAAATTATCGCTCAACTGCGTTGTGCGTGACATTGCACAGATGTTAAGTCTCCTCCTTTATCAACCTCAACTGACCTTTGCCCTGAACTGAGCAAGTTACAGCATTGCTGATTAACTGAAGATTTACAGTAACAAACCACATGTGTTTTACTTTTGTAATTCTGTTTAAACCACGGGAAGCTCTATCACAGGTGTGCAGCAACCCTGATTTTGTGGCACAGTTAACCTTCCCCGCCACTCCTCCCTGGAAGTTAGACGAACTAGCTGTTGACCTTAGTTTAAGAAAATAGCTGAAGCACTTAACAAATGATCTTGTGTTCTGTGTCAGCTTTAATGAGCTTAGACATAAATATCATCAGTATCATGCAATCTATACTGACGGCTCAAAAGCCAAGAACAGGGTTGCGGCCGCTGCGTCAGGCCATGATGCATCCTTGCAAGTCAGACTACCGGATGATGCATCAATATTTACTGCTGAACTCCAGGCACTAAAGATGACATTCCATCTTGTGGAATTGGCTTTGTAAAATCGAAATGGCAAGAACTGTGGGACTCCTTTCCCGAAAACAAATTGTACCGAGTTAAACAACGGTTGGAACTGGGGGACATGGAGCCCCCAGTAAGCGGAGAGATGATTTGGTTCTGACAAGGGCTCGCATCGGTCACACTTACCGTGTTGGTGTGTCGTTAAATCCCATCTAACTAACGGTCACACTTACCTTGCCCATGCCTATTTACTTCACGGGGATGAAAGACCATGTTGTCACCGTCAGTCACATTCTCGTTGACTGTTATGAATACTTCCATATTCGCCAGAAGTACTACGATGTGTCAGACCTGAAAACTTTATTTGAGCAGACAGATCCGTCCCTCATTTTGGGCTTTCTCAAGGAAAGTAAACTGTATAGAAATTTTTGACATGACTCCCGCATTTGCCTGGACCTTTTAGTGGAATATGACCCCAACTTTTTTAGTTAATTGTACCCCAACATTGCACCCTTTTCTTTTCTAGGTGACACTATATAACACAATCGTGTTGGTGTGTCGTTAAGTCCTATCTAACTAACCCCATCTTTACATTTTTAGTTTCCCCGCCCCGCCCCTCCCCCCCCCCATCCTACACTGTAAAAAAAACTAAATTTTACGGTAAAAAGTCTGGCAGCTAAAATGCCAACTAAAAATCGTCAAATTTTACCGTCAGCAACTGAAATACCGTAAACTGTTTTACATTCTGAAACTGTTAAATATACATTTAAACGTGGATGACTTCACAGTTTTCTGTAAATTAATGAACATTTTTATGTAAATTCTTTTACAGATAACTGTATATTCTACCCTTTCATATAAATACAACAGTATTTTGAAATCACTATCAGGTCGCAGTTACTTCATTCCCAGTCATCGTGTATGTTAGGTAGTAGTCTCACAGTGGCATTGCTACTTCTTTTGCAGAGGTTTCTGGTTGGGGTCAAGTATCTTCTACAGGGGCCATAAGTATAATTGTCTTTGGCTCAGAAATTAAGAAAAAAAATACACTTGACAAAAGAATTCGTGGTGCACTAACTGTTTATTTTAGGCAATATGTGCTAACAAGCACAACTACTGGAAAGAACACACTGAAATATCGAAGTTTAAAAAGAAATAGAAATACAGAGCTTAATGTAGCAATTCATGGTACAGGAGCAGTACATGATGGTACGAGAACATATATATATATATATATATATTTATATATTGAAACTGTTTAAGGTGCTGTACTGGTCACTATGTATCAGTGGTAGCAAACAAATTTCAAGTAACTAACCATGGCTGCTTTTATATAAAATACTCATTTCCTGTTGGTCTGTAGATTCTTTGGACCATCTTTTAACCTCCTTACCTCAAATAGACCGTACAAAAGGAGACACCGTCAATTAGTATTAAATACCAGCTGTTGTCGAACTACTGCTATAATATTCTGCATTAACTTGGTGCCATAATCTTTCCCATTTAAGAGGCTGATCAAGGTGTTTAGTGTAATGTAGAGGAAACGAAACCGTCTTTGTTTCACCAAATTTTTTCACTGTGGAACCAGCCTGCACAGCAGAACTGCTTTAGCCGAGTAAACCAGAAATATAATTAAACCAAATATAGTTGAATTCACACTCACTAAATGATTAGTATCTGCAATATGTGTTTTCACCACTTCCATTTACATAATAAACCTCACCTTTCCGAAGAATAGAGAAATAATTTAAAACTATTTGAAATGTTTCATTATGAAGCAGTAAACAGTGCTACAAAATGCTTTCATATGAATACTTTTGAACTTATAGATCTCTTTTATCAAACTTCAGAACAAACTGCCCACTTAAAAAGTAACCATTTTTTGTAAAACAATCATGCAATGAGAATACTTGAGATTTGTGGTGATGGATTTCTGGAGCCAAAAAATTGGAAAATCAATGAGCCCTTTGGTTCCTGTTACCTGCTACACAACTGCCACAAGATCCCAAAAAATATTTCCAGGAGTCACTCTTTCACCAAAGTAGCTCCTGTCTCCCTGTTACTCCCTTAGTATTTTGTTCATTACAGGAATTGGTTGCTGTCTCCTTGTGAACCTAAGACGCACTTGCAGAACATGTTACAGATATGAAGTCATTATTTCAACAACCATCTTATTTGAAGCTCGTTTTTTTACAACTCTAATCCAACAAGGTAAGCAACCTGCTATGCCCCAGACATGGCAATTTTCAACCAGCTTTCGTGATGATGAATAAGATATGTGCTGTGATTACTTTTCAGCTGATTTTCGTCCAAACTAATACAATGCATTCCATATTTCCACAATCTTACTATGTAAAATTTGAAGCTGCTGATAAAGATGGTTTATGCAATTTTTTCATTTTTTGATAATTGTAAAGGAGCGGGCCTGTAGCCACGGGGGCATTTCGGGGCAATGCCCCCCCCCCCAAAAAAAATCTGCCCTCATGAAAATTGAAAATGCATAATAACTAATGTGGTGGAATCTTTTATAACCCCCAATCACAACACTTGCCTCCCAGTCACAACACTTGTCCCCTAAAAATGTGAAGCTGGCTATGGGCCCGTAAAGGAGGACACAAAGCTAACAAGCATTCTGATATTTTTTTATTCTTTTGCTCTCTGTGGACCTTGTGGCATTAGCTGATGAAGTCACAACATCTCTGAGTTACCCAAAGTGACTTCGATCAAAGAGTTCTAGGTGTTCTTCAAACTACTGTTTGACCTTGAAAATGATTGGTATTTGAATTTACCAACAGGACATGTAAAGCATATTCATACTAACTTTTGTGCAGACGTGTCAAAAACATGCAGAAGAGAAAGAGCTGCAAAATTTAAATAAAGACCAATAGTGTTGATACATGTCAGGCTATGATGTATCTTTGGTTGCTTCAAGTTAACTGTTGGTTGAAAATTTGATAACTTCATCTGGTAAAATCTCAGGAACCACAACAGGAATTAAATGCAAATTTTACTGACATGCTTCAAGTTCTTTTTCAACATATAAAAAGAAATTTCAGCTGAACTGCCTTTTCTAAGGCTAATTAGTATCTTTCAAAGTCTGTACTTGATCCATATTAAATGTAAAAATTGTTAGCCATGGCATGTTACTGAGAAACACTTGACATCCTTCAGTCTCTGATTAATGTTTGTGTGGGCTCATTTCTACAATCAGACAAGCCAAAAAATCCAGTTTTATTTGGCTCAATAGTCCAAATAGCCCCCTTTACAACATTGGTCCCTGAGATTATTCTATCACTTCCTTTTGAAAGCAACTCCCAATAGCAAGTTCCAGCCATTGAAATACATATGAAGCCCTTTCTTGGGCATACGTTACAATTTTAATGATTTCCTCTTAACTAAGCCCTGCTTCTTAGGTGTTCATTACAAGCCCATAACGAAATGCAGGATCATCTTTCGAAGTAAATTTGAAACATATCAAGCATGGTAAACATGTAACCTCCATCAAGCATCTCTTCTGCTTCAAACTGTGTATTGGAAAACATTCGTCTATGATGTCCACTCAAAATCACTCATACTGTTGATAAGAGTAAGGACTTAAGGGTTGATGGTGTATTTCTTTTTGTTCTTCCTTGGCTCCACTTTTGTTCCTCTTTCAGGGTTAATCAGGAAGAAGCATCTGAGTTTAAAAAATAAAACCAGTCTTAAAGTGACATGTCTCATCCAGAGCACTTAGGCCCCTTCCAAATTATGCAACACAACTCACTGGGACCAGGCAAGTTTGGTCATTAAATAATCATGTCAAAGTGAGTTGCGTGGCACTGAGTTCCCTAATGAGAAGGGGTTTCATAGAGTAATTGTTGTTTACTGCTCTGCACGTTATTCATACGTCAGGAAACTCCTCCCTATTCATAACCAAGGTCTTAGGATCTGCCTGGGAGCTTTCCGTACCTCCCCAATGCAGAGTCTGTACGTCGAAGCGAATGAACCACCCCTCCATATAAGATGGAAAAAGTTGTCACTCCAGTTTGCCCTCAGA
>WURT03000027.1:2157845-2170464 GCA_009936505.3 Holothuria glaberrima
AAATTCTGAACGTCAGGTTCAGCTCCTGAAGTATAGTGGCATGACGGGACGAATAGTCTAACACATTAAAATTATTATGTATCCTTGCATTGGACACGGTAATTATGAACCAAAATATACCTATCCTAAGATTTAGTTTTTTACCGAAAGATATGCTAAAATCTCAACGCTTCCGAGGGCGTCACCCCCAGGACCCCCACAAGCTGTTTCTATTCTTTAACCCTTCTGCTATATATTTGCGTTAAACTTGCTATGTTCAGTCACGCTAATGAAGTCAGAATAAAGAGACGAAAGCTCCGTGTTGAGATGCATTTCACAAACAAATTTTAAACCTGCAGCTGACTCATTTTTATTGTTTAACTCTTTTATTTGATTCCCGAAAAGTTGAGTCTCATGAATCCATAAGGATCCTGCAAGTTTCCTGGGGAATATTTTTGCTATTAGTTACTGTACTCTGAATATATATATATATATATATATATATATACACACACATATATATATATATATATAAATTTAGTATGGTATGGTATGGTATGGCATTGCATGGTATGGTATGTTGTGGTATGGTATGGTATGGTATGGTATAGTATAGTATAGTAGTATAGGTAGATAGACGTAGCGACTATATATGAATGATTCAGTCAACGCTGTATTAAATAGTCGCTCAAAGACCTTAGGCCATTTTTCCTCAAACATAGGCACTTGCCTTATACTGAAAGAGGATGCTAAAAATGAATGGAAAACTTAGCCTCAAGCGGGACTCACACCCAACCCGCGATCTCTCGCACACAAGACGAATGCCCTGACATTCATTTCTAACATCCTCTTTCAGTATAAGGCAAGGGCGTATCGTATGTTTGAGGAAAATGGCCTAAGGTCTTTGAGCATATATATATATATATATATATATATATATATATATATATATATATATATTCCACTGGATCAACCATCAGGGGGAAATTTCCATATCACGATAATGTTCAGGGGAAAGAAAAACAATTAAATACATAAGCATATATTCCGCCTTTAACTAAAATTGTATAAAGTACCTAAATTCAATGGTCCCTCAGCCTTACACGTTAACAGATACGTGTCCGTAATTTGGTCAACATTGAAGTAATTGTGTATATTACATGTTGCTATATGGAATTTACATAAACTTACGTATTCCTATAGAAACAGTGTGTAAAAATGTTAGGAGAAAAGCCAATTCTTCCCCTAACGGCAATATATATATATATATATCTTAAGCTGAAATGTTGCTGTTATTCTTCAGATGGACTATTGATATTCTTGTGTAAGTAATGCATTATTAAACGTGGACATTTTGGAAGTGTTGTTAGGGGAGTCGTGTTTCGGATGACAATTAAGCTAGTGAAATTTAATTTTCAGCTGCATTGCCAGAACGATAGTAAGTGCAGAAAAGTTTGACAAAAAAGTTGGACTGGATTGTGAAGCAGCCGACAAAGAAAATGACAGCCTTTTTTAGAAACTTTTAAGGTTTTGGTGTTTTTCTTAGCCCTGAATAATGGAGCCCACCGTGACTTAAATCAGGAAACTGATTAGTCTCAGGGAGCTCGTAAGCCCAAAAAATCATCAAACAACTTAAATTAGTTGTTGAAATTTCCAGCGATACCTCCTTTATGTGAATGAATATTTTATATCAGGAATTTTATTTCAATTGACGAACTACAAGCCCCATGTCTTTTTTAATATAAAGTTTTGGTTATTGAACTCTGTGAATTTGTATCTCAAAGAGTCACATTAAATGCTATTCTGTAAGGGTTTTTTTCACAAATCTTACTGTTTTTGTGCAGTATATCACATGATATGCATGTTAATTACAGGATTCTCTTTCCTGCGACTTCAAGTATCTTGCAATTGTCCTTCATATTCCCTTCAGGTTGGCTTTACGCGACCTGCAACATTCTAGTGTTATTATTGCAAGAACCTGTAAAATGTCTTTTTAATTTTCTGCAAAAATACCTCATTACTACAGTTAACAAAAATTACAATTTACTTGTAAATTTCCTGCAAAATTCTTTTATTGTTACTGCAGCAACCCGTAAAATATCCTTTCAATATCCTGCAAATTCCTTCATTACTCTTTAAAGGGAAAAGACAGCCTTCAAGTTTATTTTCAAAAATTTGCTAAACTTACAGATCTCCGCTTATTTCTCTCACAAATATTTTCATAATGTTCCTGTTTAAAATCATTGAATATTGAGCGTAAACCAATGAGTTACCTCTACATAAAGTAAGAAATTAAGGGACAAAAAAGTTGTCACATTATTGATAAGCGATTGATAAATCTTGAAAAAAACGCTTCTGTACAAATCTTGCAGGAAAAGTGAGTGATTTTGCTGCCAAAAACCTGCAGGATTTTTTGAAGGACTGTATGCAGGATTTTTGGAAAGATTTTAGGCAAGACTTTTTTGCCTGAGGGTAGTTTCATTGTCCATTTAAGATGAAAGACGTTTTTTTTTTCATTTCACTTGAACATCGATTTTAACCTTTAGTTACCAGAAATCACAATTCAAATTTAATTTTCACACTCTCAACAAATAATATGTCCTTATGCATTTTCTAACATACTGATATACAAAGATTATGTTTAAGCAAACTTTAGCCCCTTTTTAACTTCGTGATTTTTTTTACCATGACTTGATTGATTAACATTCAAAAGTTTGCCCAATTAGGTACCTACCCACCCAACCTTTAAACTTGACAGATATAGAACGGAGGGGGTAGGTTTAGAGACCTTTTGTAAATATTATTGCAAATGTTATCTTTAAACTTGGACCTTACCAACAGAAATTCCAATTTAAAATTTTTCTTGTCATTCTCAATATACCATATGATTTCAAGACTATTTCAAATGCCACTGATATGCGGATTATAGTTGAAAAATACTTTATAGCATACTACCTATAAAAGCTAAACTTTAACATATGTCAACAACAATTACACATGCAAAAGTTTACATGAACAGATACCTGCCAAAAAGATGAACGTGGCCAGAAATTTGCTTTAGGGGGATTTCTTTACATAACAGTTCGCAAAAATTCAGGCAAGTTTACCTCTAACCTTCATTATGACCTTTGACATCCGCCCTTAGCGACTGGATAAAAATATTTTAAATTTATTATTCTAAACATACTGTTAGATTGAATAACACTTTTTCAACGTACTAGTAAGTCAGTTTGTAGCATAAAACCGTTTTAGCTAATTTAACCTTTGACCTCTAACGCGATGTAAGATGCATGCAAAGGTTTTGCGGTCAGGTACCAACCCTCCATTTTTTAAATGTGATTGAACTTGCAGTTTAGGAGTTTTAGGACACTACTTTTTGCATAGACGCGCTCTTTCACACAGACAATCTCACACAGCTTCACATATCTTATGTTAGGTCAAATGTAAAATCTGGTCTCCGTATGTATTGCATGCAGGGGGTGAGATAACTATTGCATGGATCAGTTATGCATTGATAACTGACACAGTTGTAGACTGCCTTATGGCAGGCGGGAAAGTACTGCGCTCAAGCCTACATCAAATTCCCTCGTTGCTGCTGTAGAAGGAGCTATATGTGAGGAGTGGGTGAGTCTAGTAATGCAATCAGTTATGATGCCATGGCAGTTTACTCTGACAAAATCTACTGCATTATTTCACAAAAATGTCCGTATTTCACAAGCACTTTCCAAGATTTCATTTCTTTATAAACGTCTCCTCTTTGCCACGTTCAAAGTGCCTTCCACTTAAAATGCCCCTTCTAAAGCATGAAAGTCAATGAAGAGCAAACAAGCAGTTCGAATAGTACCGCATATCGTCGGTAAGAGAAATTAAATGAGCATTTGTACCTATTTTTAAGTTTTTGTGCATCAGGTATATATCATACAGACAACGTACGGATTGGTGATACTCATGAACCACACCTCTGTCAAGAATGTGAATTTCAGGCCCATTGCTAGGTTAGCATGGTGGTAATACTGTACCCCTATAAAAAAAAAATGATCGCACGATAAATATTATCCACCTCTGAACAGTGGGTCTGGCATTGGGGTAGGAGAGGGGATGTTTGTCGAACAGAACTTGAAATGATCCCAAATGTTCAAAAACGCATTTAAAGGAGTGGAGTAACGTAATTTTTATTATTTGTCTATTAAAATTGTACTACAGTCTAAAATTTTAAGATATATGTTACGCGGCTTGAAAAATGAATACAAATGGTCCAACTCTTATCATTACAGGATACTCCTAAGCTGAGATATGAACTGTTGAAGCTTATTCACTGAATTTAATTATTGAGCAATAATTTGTGATGTCATTTTAATACTACGCAAATTACAGTGTTTGTCTTTCTTAGTTTTTTTTTTTTCGAAAGCCACAAATTGTGGCAAAATGTGATCACTTACTCAGTTTTATAGGGTGACGAACTATACCTCTCCATACAACATGCTATGCGAGACAACAGTGAAGTTTTCAAAGTCACATTAATATTTAAATATTAAAAGGAAACAAAAACAGGTATTCCGTGTTGTATAAAAAGGAAATCATACATTACTTTGCAATTCACTATATCAATTTAAGAGAAAAAATGTTAACATTTCAAGTCGCAGCAACAGAGTAAGCTATAAAATGGGAGTGCGGGATGAATGAAATTCATTTTCCAACCTTTAAAATATGTATTCTTAAGATTTCAGACCTTACGTATACCTTTTATTATTTTCTGTCACATTTTGTTTGGTCCTGCGTAAAACGTGAGCACGTACCCCTGTTTTCCATTTTCATTCAAAATAGCTTTCAGCATAATCATGCTTTCTTCAACGGTACATGTCTTATGAGAGGGTGTTTTTTTTTTCTTCTTTTTTGAGAAGATTGTCGATTCAAAGTGCCCATAGTAGCAGACACATTATGTTAGGAAGCCAAAAAGAGAGAATAAATGTTAGAATTTAGCAGGTCAGTGGTGATCTGCTTGTAACTTTTGGTTAATGATTTCTAGTACAAACGTACCTGGCGGGTCGCACAAGAAATTATAAGCACAATAGTACAGATGAACTGCTCTACCAAAACTCCAGTCAAATTAAAAAGGAAGGGCATCAAGAGAAGTTAATGTTGCAATTTAATGCTCTGTGGAACAATAGACCTTATGCTTCTGACGTCCCTCGTTTGGAGGCAAACCGTATCATTGCAAGTGACACCAACAAATACAGACAGCTGCTTTGTCGACCAATCGCATACGTCTTCTACGTGCGTGCCATGCGCTTCATCGCTTAGCCCCCAAAATGACGTCGCGTAACTTCATGCATATGGTCTTTAGCTTGGCGATGTCTCTTATTTGAATGAGTATTTTTCCCCACATTTCTAAAGAATAGAAATTTTAATCAGTGCCCGTATCCCCGTATGGTAAAATATACATCCTTCTCTCTCATTTCATGAAAGCTGTTAGCGCAGAATTTTTTTCATAGTTGTAAAGATTTGTTAACTTTTAAAGGCTTTGAGTGCTCTCAGTGTCAATCAGCTGGAAAGCTCCGTGCAAATATTTTCCACTTTTTAAAACTCAGCTTCCATGGAATTTTTCTCCTAGATCCTGCAATATCACTACTCCTGGACCATGCCAGGGCCCTATGGAGGTCCATGTTCCCCTCGCTGTTCGCTAAGCACTTTATGCTTTATGTTTCACTGCGTATTTTCAGCTGAAGCAGTATTGTTGTAGCCACTTACTCCGCTCATATGTGATATTCTACCCCTCTGTGTGGCAAAAGAAAGAGAAATTGCCACTAGGCACCGGAAATGTTTGTACATGTACTGCTTTTTTCCCTCGTTGCCTTGTCATAGGCCGACGCTATGCTTAGAAAAAGTAAATCATGAGCAGTTAATTTTCGTTAGAAAACCAGGGCTGGCGCCGAGGTCACTACTACTCACTAGTCAAGGCTACAACACACTGGCCCTATACGTAATTTTGTTATATGTTTAATGCCTCCAGATTAGTTGCGCTTCATTAGACGTACGCTTCAAGGGCCGTTTTTGAAATATGTGAATTTTATACGCTGTGCACACTTCACGTCTAGCAGTATAAGGTTCCTTAATGGCGGATGATAAATTAAAGCTTGTAAATTTACAAGAGAAAAACAAACCTTGGTAAAATCCGTACAGGAAGTGATCCAATGCAATCACTTATTGAATTTGCTATCAAAACGATACACACGGGTGACCTTGACGTGGTCAATGTGACACAACCAAACCTAACAATAAATAGTTCAAGTTTAGCGTGAAAGCCATGCGGGGTGAAGGTTTGAGCTTCGTAAATAAAAAAAAAATGTCAGCCATTTCGCTGTCGCTATGGGCATAATCTCGGGATGATAAGAGTGACCATCAAGTTACATTTCTAACAGATCATGCAGGCTTCGTTTGATTAACCATGAAGTGTACCTAAAGTCTAAAATTTCAAAAATATATTATATATAATGAAGCTTTACAAGTGTATTGGAATGTTCCAAATTCCATCTTGATTCTATACTCCTGAGCTGTGATATTAGATTACGAAGTGTATTCAATCACTTCAAAATGTGATATCATTCTGGTACTTCTCAGATCACAGTCTTAATTCCCTTTTTTCAAAGTAACTGAACCGTACGCTAAAATGTAATGAATGTCTTATTGTCATGCTTGTGTACTCTCCTAGACTGCAATATGCTATGCAAAAAAATTAATGTGTTCAAGATCATATGCTACATTATAATTTATCTTACGAAAACAAAAGCAGGTTATGTGTAAGTGACTGTTCGTCAAATCAACCGTCTGAGACGGCAAAACAATGCCACAGAGATGCGTACATACGGACAAGGGAATTACCATGACATCCTTTGTAGTGTCCTGTTTGTACACAGAACATTAACTTGGTAGAAGACCGTTCTGAAAATCAACACCATCTTAGCTTACACGAATGTGCAGTCCAATTCTAGTGATTCGTTGCCAACTGGTTCGTATCGTGATACACATTCAAACTGTTTAACAATCTACAACTACCTGACATTCCTACATGTTATGTTCAGGGGCGTAAATTCGGGGTTGTGGCCCTCCAGTGAAAATCAAAAGTCAGTCTCTGGGTGCCAAAAAGACGGTCTCATTTCCAGTTCAGTATGCCTTTGAAACAAGTAAAAGTGAAAGATTGCCCAAATTTTCTATTGGGTTCCCAAACTTTTGATCGAATGCCCAAAAATGTGCATTTTTTTCACGCGCTTCGCGCGCATGTAACGGTTTATTGCTCTACTATATGCACCTTATGTGAATGAATTTCGGATAACTTTTTGAAATTCGGGCTAAACCGTTTCTGCCCCCAAATTGTAAGAGTCCCGTACTCCTTTGACCATTACTACCGTTCTGTAAATTACTTTGACATAGTAGCCAGAGGGGAGGTAGGGGCCATGACCCCTAATCGAATTCTAAAAAAATATATATATTTTATAATTTTTGTAATGGAACAATAAAATTGACTATAATTCGTGCTAATTGTTGCAACAGATTGCATCGGAGGATACTTTAATCTTCAGAAAATTTCCTTAGACCCCTTCCCGGGCCGGCAACCAGGCCCGGATTTTGGTCTCCTCCAAATGCCATGAGCTAAAACACCCTTCAGGAACACCTCTCCGTGATGCTTACTCCAACTTAGTTCAACTACAAAAATCGGTTGTGCTAGCATGGGTCCCTAGTCACGTGGGCATACAAGGAAATGAAAAAGGCAATGCACTTGTTAAAGAAGCCCTACAGATGGACGTCACCAATCTCTACTTTCCTCACACTGATTACCGCCCTGTGATCAATGGCTTTGTAAAATCGAAATGGCAAGAACTGTGGAATTCCTTTCCCGAAAAGAAATTGTACCGAGTTCAACCAACGGTCGGGACTGGGGGACATGGAGCCCCCAGTAAACGGAGAGATGATTACGTTCTGACTAGGGCTCGAATCGGTCACGCTTAACCTTACCCTTGCCTATTTGCTTCACGGGGATGAGAGACCATATTGTATACCCTGTAATTGTGCTGTCACCGTCAGTCACATCCTCGTTGACTGTTATGAATACTCCCATATTCGCCAGAAGTACTACGCTCTGCCAGACCTAAAAACTTAATTTGAACAGACAGATCCTTCCCTTATTTTGGGCTTTCTCAAGGAAAGTAAACTGTATGGAAATTTTTGACATGACTCCCGCATTTGCCTGGACCTTTTAGTGGAATTTGACCCCACTTTTTTAGTTAGTTGTATCCCAACATTGTACCTTTTCCTTTTGTAGGTGACACTATATAACGCAATCGTGTTGGTGTGTCGTAAAATCCCATCTAACCCCTCAAAACAAAAATCCCTGCCACGCCAGTGGTAAATTGTAATTATACAGGAAATTCGGATCGTACAACTATGTCAATGGGGATCGGTCTCCAAGGAATGTATTTGGTCCCAAAAAAGTTCACACACCCCTGCGAATTCGTGTGTATACGCCCCTGGTTATGTTCTTCTTTCCAACAACAAGAGTGGGAGAAAAATCTGTGTTTAAATAATGCCTTTTCTTTATGTCATAATCACAGTAATAGGCTTCTAGGTCAGCACGAAACTACACTGAATACTCACACTTTCTTTTCAGTTCCTTACAGAAGAGAATCTATTGCTGCAATTAACTCTGAGGAACCATCAATTATACAGTTCAATAGATTTGCAATACCCCTTTTTAAAGACATCCGTCTGTATTACCCTACTCGTCCGTCGGCTTTAGACTTTGATCCAATAACAGAATTCTTTTACTACACCGACATTGATCTTGGTTTCATCGGGAGGATCAAATATGATTCGACTTCCGAAAGACCTTTGATTGAAAGAAGAGTAAAAAGTAAGTAACAATTTACAGCCCCAGATTTTTCAAGATTCTTCCTTTTCTATAAAGACGGTGAATTCACCACTTGGCAGCGATCCCCACTAAAACATCTAATATTTCTATTTAATAGCTCCACTTGGTATTGCTGTAGGCTATCTTACTGGTCTTCTGTACTGGACTGATATTGATCGACATGAAGTAAGCGTTTCAAGACTTGACGGAAGCTTTCGAAAAACCTTGGTTTTCCCAAACACTGGTTGTGATTCTCCAAGAGCCATTACGCTTAGCGCAGATCAACAGTATGTAATTTTTCACCTTTATTTTTCTTTTATTCATTCTAGGACTAAAGTAGTCAGGTATCTGATCAACTGATCTCTGACTTTGGTCATGAATAACTAGAAATTGCATCAACTCGTCCTGGAAAGAATTTGAGCTTGCAAATTCTACCAAGTTATGTTGTTATTCACGTCGTCAGGACACGTTATTTACTCCAGAGTATGAATGAGTTTGGTAACTTTGAAACGGTGAATACACGTTTTGAAAGCGCTGTTGGAGTCTGGTGTTCAATATTCAACATATACGGATATTTCAATGTTCTAAATATATTTACTTTCCCTCGGCAGGTGTCGGGATTATATTAACCCTACTTATTGCATCCCCCCCCCCTCGTAAAAGTAGTAACATCATCACCATGTCTCGTTTAGGGCAGCTACTTTGGACAAATAGGCCTGAAGAGTACCCCTAACCCTCAACATACATTTTCGAAGATTAAATTTCCAATGATGGAGTCGGGACATTCCTAAATGTCTTCTTAGAGTGTAACTCACTGGTTAATGATCTTCACTCAAAGATTTAAGGTCACCCACGCAATCACCCTCCCATTCGCCAGTCCGCCGACCAGACTTTGCCAGCCTACCGACCGTTACACATATGCATGCATTTAGCATTAGGCTTTAACAGATATCAGCATAAAAAATAGAAAAAGTTATTGCTTCAATTTGTAATAATTATTTCAATATAATTTCCGTCCTTTTCACACTACATTTTTCCTTATTACAAGCATTAACATTTCATCAAGCAAAAAATCGGTCGTCAGGACATCACCATTGAGACAGGATCAGTAAGGAGTACGTGTTACAGAAAGATGAAGGTTGAACAGTCAAACATTGCAGAAATGTAATTGGTTACTTTGGCAATCCTTCAGTTATGAAGTGAAGATTTTAACATTTAATGTGATTCTGCCCATGTTCACAGCAATAAACAATGAATTATCTTTCAGGTTTAATGCTGAATGCATGGGTGTTTCCATTTTGATATAGGCTAAAATGAATATTCGAGAGCAGGTTAAAAACAGAAAGACATACTGGCTTACTTCTTAGCTATGGATTCTATGAATCGATCATTAAAAGTATTTAAGAGCTCTCAATATGTTTTATACAGTTTGCTTTCTCATATTTATCCATAGGAATGTGTTTTGGACATGTGCTGGAAAGATCATGAAGGCTAAAGCTGATGGGACGGAAAACCAGACAATAGTTGATGGATTAAGTGACCCAAGAGCAATAGTTCTAGATGAAGGTACTTTTTGATTTTCATATACGGTTTTAAGTGGCTCATTTCTGTATGCTTAGAAATAACTATTTGGTTCAAACATTTCGGGAATTTAAAGTTAAACCAGCGGCTGTTTTTTTTTTATTTTTGTTGACACATGTTTTTCAAAGATAACTATGAATTCGATAACTCTATTAGATAACTCTTGCACACGTTGGGTGTTCATAGTTCCATACACCTTCCAAAGAGATATTTTGGCAAACTAATGAATTTACTAACTCAGTTTTGAATGATCCTCGATTAGGGTTAAAGGAAATTTAAATGTAATCAAGTGGAATTTGTATAGTTTTTGGTTGAATAAAGTGTGTTCATTAAACCCGCTGGGCTACCGTGAATCAACTTGCATAGTAAAATATAATTTAGTAAATCATATGGCAAACCATTCAAGTATTGAAGTATTCCGACTTATTTCCCACTTATGTTAGAAGGCAGTTCATCCTGGGTAACAGGAGAATAACGCACCAGAAGGCACTCCAAGATGAGATATTTCATGATATCATACATTGAACCCTCACCAACAGGTACAAAAGTTTTTACATCTAGACTATCTAACATTTGAAAGGATATTTTTAAGGGAATAACTAGCCATGAGACTGCACCATGTAACACAGACTCAGCATCAAATTAGAGACACCTGGTAAAAAAAAATTCTCAAAATAAAATAAGTAAGCACTTTGCATGTGGAGCAATTTTCGTGTTTTCCGAGTAGGAAACCTTACGCGCTGTAGAATGTAAGATACCTAAGCTCTAACTTTACCGTGACAGAAGATAAACAACGACTGTAACTTAAGAATGCCGTGAGGTGCCCAGAGGTGCCCAGTGGAACAAAATTTAAAGTGTGAAGAAGCAAAAGCCAATGCAAGTATTTCCAAAATAAGGGAGGATAGCCTATATTCTCCAGTCCTCACCGTAACTTCCTCCTAATGTGTAGTTATCTGATACAGGACCGAGCTTGCATCGCTAACTTAAACGGGGTAAACAATCCTTTGTACAACTAAGGTGATTAACGTCTGGGGTAGATCGATCTTTCTTTTGCCACAGGCAGAGGTTTTAACTTGTGGAATCCCGTTTATTTTTTAAGTTATATTTTAACTGACCAAGACGCAAAATAGTGCAGCCAATCAGACCCAAGGTCAAGGAGAGGAGGGAAGGGAGATGCGCACCTGTATTTGTATATATATTTATATATAAGTATATATAAAAGTAAATATATAATTATTCAATTAAAGAAACACTAGCTGAATAAATATCCAACAAGAAAAAAATTTTTAATCAACATGCACTGCAAGTACAGCGCTTCGAACAGTTCAACTGCCCTTCGTCAAGTAAGCTAATGTTAAAAAACCAAAGCTTAAAGCTAAGTTGTGGACTTCCGCTTTTACTAATGTTAATCCCGTTTGGGGCGAAGGTCTGAAGTTGGTTAGTTACTCTTAAAGAGTTCTTGTTGTTCCCTCTGTTAGATGACTGTGCCAATAGCCGTAGCGAAGTCTAAGGTACGAGATCGGTTGGAGCGTAGCTCCAAATAGAAATCAGAAACAGCCAGAGAAAAAGGATGGAAAATTGATTCAGTTCATTCGTCTTGATTTATTCAGTGATCCAAGCTCCAAAAAATTATGTTTAATCAACGGCCGGCAAAAAGATATCAAATCGTTATATACAAAGGTGTTTGACTACATGTTGTTTACGTTTTGGAACACGAGTGTGAGCTTACGGGCTTGAATCTCCGCTCACCTTTTGGCTACCTAGGAAATCCCGGAACTAAAATGAAGTTCCCTGATTGGTCAGAAGTTGTGACGCACTCCAAAAATAAATGTCAATTGATACAGCAATATTGTATGACCAATAAGGAGGCTGCAGAAAGTAAAACTGGCCACACCCAGGGAAAATATGGGCTACAGCTGCCACGTGGAACCAAGATGTGATGTGGGAATTAAACGTGACAGGAGATAGGAAGTGACCTGGGGATCTAGGACAAAAGGAAGGAAGTATACTCGTAAACAACAAGATGGCGTCCACCTGGGTCCATAATGAAATGTGTACTAGCTATACTAAATGACATCCCTGTCCTTTATTCAGGTGGCCCCTCTTCCGATTGAAGAGCCGTAAAACTAAATTTATCCGTTATTCATATTATATATA
>WURT03000027.1:2170564-2187780 GCA_009936505.3 Holothuria glaberrima
CAGTAGTATCCATTTAGAGTGTAAAAAGGAGATTGTGTAAACAGTAAGGTTCCAAGGGCCAGGGTGGAAGTTTCCATTGGAGTCCTTCCCAAACTTTCTTGGCTTTCTGAAATAAATTTCAGGCCAGAAATAGAAGTACTTTAATAACTGGTTCCCATGCAAAAAGTTATGTCCATATTAGGGTTTGTGTGCTATATTCTGTAATGGACATCACGAATTAGCACCAAGTACTGGTTGGGGAATGAGGACTCCTTTAGCTCTCAACCAATGCTGCTGTATACAAGGTACTTAAGCCAGAACCCTAGTACAGTACATCTTGTCTCAAGAGGGCTATTTGTCAACTTAATACTATCATATTTTCTGTAATTCATATAGTATCAGCTATTTGTGATTCCATCTGAAAAGTAACATTTTGCATCAGTCTTGTGATACTCATGAGACCTCTGAATATTCATGATGGAGAATAAATATTCGTGATGAAAGGTCTTGCAGTGGTTTGCAGGAAAAGCACAAGGTTAGATTAAAGAGACAAGAAAGGCTCATGCTTAAAGGGGCTCATTGAGTTGACATAGATTATTTTTGTGACGAGTTTGAAGGGAATCATTGAATGACAATGCTCCCAATTAGCCTTATTACTCATGTTTCACTTCCTACAGAGTCTGAAAATGTGAGAAATTGTATTGTTTTTGTGGAAAGGGATTGCATATGATTACTACAGAATGGTAAAAAGTGTCTGGTCATAAAGCTGTAATAAATGATTTTAATCATTAAATACCCTATTATTGCCATTTCAGTTGTAAGTCAGATGTGCAGAATCCCTTAGTTTGATCATTTACCATCAAGATGTGAGTAAATCTCAACAGATTTGAAAAAAAATCATGAATTTTGTGAACCAACTCAATAAGCCCCTTTAAAGACTGCCCTGGTAGAGGTTTTGTGACTTTGGACCTGGACAATTATAGTAGAATAAAGTCATGACACTTTAAAGTCTGTCCTTTGGTCTGGCTGGAGTGGCAATGGGGGAGGGTGGAATGGGAAGTTGCTGTATTATTGGGGGGGGGGAGGGAGAGTAGAGATTGCTGTATTGTTATGGTCTAAAAACCACCATAAATTCCAGTTTATTCTTATCAACAATATTTTGTTGCAGGTTTGATAACAGAGGGACCTTTGATGAAGCTCAATTCCAACACAGGCTACTGTAGTAATAACTTACTAAATACATGTAGGAAGGTATGGCATGCATCATTGACTGTAGGGGTGTGACAGACATACTAGTGTACCAGTGTTATGATCTAAAAGAGGCTTGTTGTCTGACTGTGGGCTCTAGGAATGTTTTTCTGCCCACAAGTTTTTTGATGGTTTGCTTTGTTTGTGTTACTATGGTGATTTTCAGCTGGTACTTACAGCATTCTGTTCTTGGCATTGATATGGCCTCAACATCCTGATCAAGTTAATTTTCAAATTGGCAAATGTTGGCAGGTCACAGTGTTTTGACAATATCACTAAGATCAGTGTGTGGCTAAGTATGGTTCTTGGTAGTAATTGATTTCAATCAGGATATACGCTCTTCAGATATGTTGTATGTGATTAAGGGACAGGTAAGTGAATTGGTCTTGTTTTCAAGTCAAAATGTCAAATTTGTCACAGAAGTCAGTCCAGTTACACAGTACTTGTGTAATAGGAATAATAAAGATGACAATTAAAACACACTGGAAAGAAGAATAGCAGAAACTTGCTGGTTTTGATTTGAAATGCAAGGTTTTACTCTTTTCTGAGAGCATGATATTGTAAGCGCGAGCACTTACAGTTTTGTTACTGAGGAACAGGTAAGTGAATTTGAAGAATACAACTGTAGTCTTCTTAAATTTTGGTTGAAAAGTGTCAAGAAGGTTTTGTTACCACACAGCAGTAGAAGAAGAGTAGTACAACAGTGATATATAGTGGGCGAAGGTGGAAATTGTCACATATTTAACTAGATATAAAACATACCTGATGAAGAAACTATTGAATTACATTGCAAACAAGAACAGATTGAAAAAAGGTTTTTAGATTTTGACTGCAAATTACTCTTAAATCTCACCTTCTAAATCAACATGTTAAAGGGAAGACGGCATGCTGGAGCAGGGCTCTATTTTAACAGTCGTCTGGTCTCCAGAGACAACCAAAATCTGTGAGGGACAACCAAACAGTACAGGGTTTGTTGTCCAATGGACAACCAAAGTTCATGCAAAAAGACAACAAATGGCTTCTAGACTTACTGCAAAATTTGCAGACAGGTTGTCCCATGGACAACAGTAAAATTTCCTCAAAATGGAGGCCTGTGGAGTTATTATATCCATTTTGATTTAGACTGCTAATAAGAACCAATGATTTAGCCAACCTGTATTTGTGCAACAAATGTGGCACAATGCAAAGGAATGTCGTCAAAAAAAAAAATGACACTTCAACAACAACAACAACAACAACAAAAGTGATATAAATTTCTGCATAGGGGTTTTCTTTAGAAAAAAAACCACCTTGATTCATTCTTACAAAGGATCGATCTTTTCAAACTGTAGCTCTCACTTCTTTTGCTAGGTCAATTTGGGTCAAATATTGCAGCATTGCCCATTTAGGTACCTTTCAAATTGAAAAATTTTTCCAAAGTGGAGGGGATGCCCCCTCCCTGTAAACCTCTCCACCGGCAATCCATTCAGAATGTCACATAATAGAATTGACCTGGCTATATCTCTGTTAGGAACCTTCTGCAACCTAAAATTGGGATTTGAGAAATTGTTTGTTGAACTATTCACACTGATTTCATCAAGAGTGAAAAAAAACAAGGAATGTGAGAAGCTCATTGCTGGAATAATTATGTTATTGGAAGAAATTTTGGCAATTGGGTGGAACATTGCTCATTTGGTACAGTATGTGAAAACCTACAAAATTGTTTGAAATTTGACTTGCTTAATGAGAAATGAATGATTTTTTATGATTTCTCCAACTCTGCTTTTCTTTGGGGAGGAAGAATTAACATTGTAACCAGGGATGGAAAAAATGTTTACTTTCCACAAAGTAAGTGAAATTTTCCACAAATGTTTCTGCATTTGCATGTGCAAAATAGTGAAATGCCCTCCAAATGCCCAAGTTTCCCCAAGAAGGAGCCTCCCAGCTTCCCAACTTTTTCTGCCCATGATTGTAACATCATTTGGTTTCACTATACCTCTACATCGTAATACTGAGTCAGGAAATTCCCCCTTGCCCATATCTTGTTATCCTTTGGTAATCTATAGAACTGTGCTGTGCAATTCCTCCAGCAGTGAAATCATCGATAAATGTCAAAGGACATTGCTCATCATAGAGAGGTCATTGCCCAGTCTCAATGAGACACTATTGATTATGACTGACTGCAGCAGTGCTCTCCTCTCATCCTCTTAGCAAGCTTTTTGTGTGCACTAGCTGCTCCTTCTACTTAGCATCTGATGAACACCTATTGCATAGACTGCGTAGGACAGAGAACTCTGAGAGAGTTCTGCTGCTCAGGAATATTTGCTGGCAAATGTCCAGATTGTCATCTCTAAAAATTCCGTCAGTACCATTTATTTTCCGTGTCCTCTGTGTTATGAGAAGGAGAGGCTGTTACAGTGTTACTGCTAGAGTTTAAAAAACATGTGTTCAAGACTTGGCCCATAAATGAAGGAAGGATGTTTCTAATTGCTAACTTCATCTCTCAGATGGAGAAAAGCACAAAGCTGTCAATGACGGCTAGCTATGCACATTATGATCAGGTATGTATATTGTAACGTTAGTATATTGAGCAAAGTGGTAAATGGTGGATGCCTTGTATGAGCAAACAGGTGTGTTTCTTCATACGAATCAGATCTGTCCACAACTAACATGTACGATAGTGCTTTCCTGCATGGAAAGGAAAAACAAAATTTGCGCAATTTAAAAATGCAGTCACCACAATTTGAATTAGTATGCCCTGGTATATAAATGACTTTTTAATCATGGGGAACCATATGTCCCTGCACTGATAAATTCATTTACACTTATTCCATGGTTTACTTTTGATATGTCATATATTTGTTAGGGCCATGATAAAAGATGCGTGGAAGGGAAATTAAAGGGGGGAGGTAAGTAAGATTTAACTGATGTTTTAAAATAAATTCAAAGCATCTGATCTGTCCTTTACTCTTATGTAAACTGTTGCAAATGTGGAACATGCACATGCATCAATTTTACAATAGTTTTACAATTCATACAGTAGGTAAGGCCTTTGACAAACCAGGGAGTTGCTTATTTGACAAACCAAGATATTGTACTGTATGTTTGTCTCTGGAGTGTGTTTATACTAGAGAGTTGTTTTAAGCAGCACCACTCCCTAAGAAAATCTATATTTCTGTAGATGTGTCGTAAATTTTAAATTAGCCTATCCCTTAAACAAGCTGTGAATGACCTTACTTGTGCACTGCTATATGCATTGGCATCAATTTTGTAATGTTTAACTGTAGGCCTAAACCAGAAAAGGAAAAAAAAAGGTTGTAAATACTGTAGTTACAGACATGTTGACTTCACTTGTTACTGAATACTATCAACAATGGTTCAAACTAAAAATTAAAAAGAAGTTGGGGTTACTCTGAATTTTCTAAAAATCTTTGAAATGGTAAAGGTAACTTGGGAATCTATGTAGAATTTGTAATGCAGGTCTCTATGCAGCCTTAATTTACAATATATATTACTAATTGGCTTTAGTGTTTAGACAGAACATAAGAAGATTAAAACATTTGCAGCATTTTCTGTAATATTTAGCAGCATTACTTCCTAAGAAAATCAGTACTGCTGTAGATGCATCTTGAATTTTATATTATCCGAAAACAAGCTGTGAATAATTTAACTTGTGCACTTTGAGATATACTGGCATTACTCTTATAATGTAGAACAAAAAAGAAAAAAAAAAAATCATGTAATGTAGTTACAAACAAATTGACATGTTATTGAATGCTATCGACCATAGCTCAAACTAAAAATTCAAAAGAAATCGGAGATTATTTGGATTTGGTAAAAATCTTTGAAACAGAAAAATTTGGGGGAATTTGTGATGTTCTAGAAGGCTTCCACATAGTCTTTAATTAAAATATTACTAATTGGCTGCAGTGTTCAGACAGAGTGTAAGAGATGATTAAAAGATTCGCAGTTTTTATAAAGGCCTACATCTGTCATTACTTCATTGATGCTTTTAATGAGGTAATCTTTTAGCAATCATGGACAGGAAGCAGAGGCTTGTCTCTTAACCACAACTTCCACATTTCTTGTCATGTGAACATTTTGTACATGTGGCAAATACTTTAATATTAACAGCTTCCAGTGAACTCATTTCGAACTATTTCAGTGAAAGCACGGAGTATGTACTGCTGCCCAGATAGAACACTGTTTCAGTTGCAACCATGTTACAAATGGTTCTGACTGTTAAAATGTGTCTTTGACAGCTTCATTAAAGTATAATACATTTAGTAGTGGCAATGGATTGACCGCAAGTCGTGACTGGTCTCAAAAGTGATCAATTATAGCTATATCGCTGGTGCACACTGCACCCACCGGACTGCGACCAGGCGTAACAACTGAAAACAGGTCGGGTCAGTGCAGTGTGTGCCAGCCTTAAGAACACATTCTTAACGGGATGTTTTTCACTAGTTGTTTGGTTACATAAAGTTCTGACATGCTTTTTCACTGAGAGATGAGAGATAGGTACAGTAGATACAGTCGCTAAAAGTGTATTCTTAAGCATTTGCTTATTGCTAAGTACTCGATGTATTTACTGTAATTATATTCCACACAGTTTGATAAGAAGCAAAGAAATTTTACCAGGTTTTCACACTGTATGTCACACCAAAATATCACTCGGCGACAAGCGATAACAGTTGAAATTTTGTCAACATAATTTTATGACATGTTTATCCTGTCATACCTAGTGTAACTGGATCTACCGAAGAAAAATCATTTACTTTAACTATTTTTTATCCTGCCACATGATCTTATGTAATACCTACATAACGACCTTTAATACGTACAGTACTGCAAGCCTTAAAAGTAGCTCCCATCTGGTGCCCAGTAAACTATAATTTAGCAGTTAGCTCTCACTCAGTTCTACTGTACATTGTTTAGTGTATACATATAGTACAGGTATACCTACAGTACGCATTGTTTTCTGTGGGATGGTTGCTTCTAGAATTCTTCATGTTGAATACATTGGCAGTTACTGCAAGGATTTAGATTATGTTTACCTGCTTTACCATGCCTACATATACCATCAACTCCTACTGTAGCAGTAGTACAGTGCCTTTACTGTACAACTGTACTTGTGTTTGCGTATGGACATTGACCCTAGTATCAGTATTACGGTATCCGATCTTTCACACATACTCAGGATTGGGCATACGAACTCTGCAACATTTCAACATCATGATTTAGACGTATTGAATCAAGTCTCAGATCATTTCACATATGATTCATTACGTAGAAGTTAGGACTGTGCAGCAAACAGAACTACAACCATATGAATGTGCTATTGCTTCACCACTCCTGACTTGTTGCACACCGTGTGCAACTTCACACGGTACACAATGTCACACATTCGTAGGTAGTGAGCTTATGATACAAGCGTACAGAATTAGCCTACACGTGTAAATACAGTAGCAGAGGAGCCACTGTGGTTCACATTCTTTGAGACAATGTCGAATGATCTTGTCAGCCGATTGTTGGGTTTCAATGCTCATTGAGGCAGTAGAAATAAAGGAAGGAAATCTCTCATTGTAAACATATCAGGGTATTTCATTGAGGCAGTAGAAGTTAGGAAATCCCATATTGCAAACCTAATTATCATGGTATTTATTGTGGGAGGGGCTGTGCCTGTATATACAAACAAAAGGACCCAGGAATGTTGGTTGGTTTTGTAATTTGTAAAAATTGTTCAGGTCAGCGACTAGTATCTGTAAGATTTCAGCTTCCAATCCCTTTTTGTTGCAGTATGCGTGAATGTGTCCAAAGGTGGTAGAGTTGGGCAGTATACCATGAGTATTCACATAAATACCAGTACTCGTTGTTTAGGGGATACAAATACTGAGGTATTAAGTGCATTACTTTTACTGGTGCTTGATAAAAAAGCCATTATTTGTTTCCATTAAAGGTCATAAGCAGTCACCCCAAACTTATTTTGAAACAATAGCTAGATGTCACAAATTTCCTCTTATTTCTCTTACATGATCTTTTATGATATTTTAGGAGATAAATATTGCATATTCAAGGTAAACCAAGTAGTTACTCCTCATAAATTTTACAATTGAGTGAGAGAAATGCTGTCACATGATTCTCAAGAGCCATTCAGGAAATAGGATGGTGTACTACACAATTCTTTATTGGGGTGACTGCATCCTTCCTTTAATTTTATATCTCTTCTTCTTTCCAAAGAAAAAGAATTGACAATTATGTCTCTTATTCTGTATCATGATGCGTCATGATAAAAATATTGCCACACCCTTCAAGCTGAAATTAAGTTACCATTCTTCCATTTTCCTAAATCAATGTGCAAAATCACCCCAAGTTGCACAGTTGACACACAAATTGTATGGCAATTTTGCAAGGGATGAAAAACTTGGTGCAGAATTTTTACTGTTTAGTGAAGGATTACAATATGTTCACTGTGCTGTCATTTCCTGACCCCGCATTTGCTGAAGGATTCCTATTTTGTATGTTCCATGGCATACGGTCTAACATTTATTATTTCCGTAGTAGCTAGTGGGAATTGTAGCAACAAATTAAAAAATTAGACACATGTATATATTTTTAATATAAAATTTGGTCACAGTCAACTTGACTACAGTAGTGATTAGCTTTTAATACATGTGAGAGACTGATAATACTGGCATCACTGCATCAGTAACTACTTTTATGATGTATAATACCGGCACTGTAACAGACAATACCAGTATTGAGTCTATAAGCTCCTCTTGTACAGTAGTGGGAAGGGGCCTATCATGGTGCCAACAGATTATGCCTGATGTTACTTGCAGACAAGTTGGAGAACTACGTTTGTAAGTAGGAGGTAAGTATCAAGGTTCAAAGACTCCCAAACCAGGTGATTTGGGGGGATGGTTCCCATTGTACTGCCCAACCCTATACCTGTAGGTATTAGTATATATGTTGTATAAAGGGACATTAATAATAGAGTATCATACAAAAATAAGCTCCTGGGATCAATTTTGTATCAAATAACAGCTATGAGTGTGCTGAAAAGGAGGATACTGTACCTACAGTTATATGCAGTACTTTTTGTAGTAACATTGTCACATTGTAGTTTAACTGCTACCAACATATATGATTCGTATTCTCACTACTGGTATACCTGTATCACTGAGATGGAGAAGACACAAATCATGGCACACACATTGCTCTGTACCTACTTTCTCCATTTGAACTTATGGTATGGTACAGTAAAATGTTTATTATACCTGCCATCTTGTCCAATCATTTCCATTAAAATGTGGTGGTTGTCAAAGACGACAGTTAGTTAACTGTATATACCACTAGTGCACATATATTTGCCTTCTTACAGTTTTGGCTGGGCCAAAAGGATCTACTGTAGTGTTAAATATTCCACTCGGGGCTTAAGGTACTGCTGTCTTTAATGTGAGTATTCTGGCAGGTTTTAATAATAAAGTTTCTGTACTTAACTGTTTTTAACAATTCTGTACTAGGTTGCACAATCTTGTACTGTGCAGTAGGCCCTATTGTGTTGTCAGGACGGTCTGCACATCTAGCAAGTAATGTTTGTGCACTCAACTTTACAGTATTTTACAATGCTAGTAAAATGGGCAGTTTTAGGTTCTTTAATGATTTCATACAGCAGATTTGAAAAAGTAGCATTTTTGAACAAATAACCTTTTTCTTACTAAATTTTGGACATAAGGCTGTTTAAACTTTTTAAACTTGAAAGTTTTAACTCATTTGGACATAAGCAAAATATGTGCATTGCTAATTCACATTTAAAATGGAGGCAAAATTCGTTGGAAATCAAATGCAACTTTGCAAATATTACGATTTTTATTGAGCAGAAACAACAAGTTTATGTACGTGAATTTAATTTTATGTTCTACAGCTGATGATGACACATCTTCATCTCTAAACTGCCTTTGGTCCAAAAAAAAAGAAAAAAATGGACATAAGGCAATTTAACCATGAACAAATGCCTTCAAAAGGAAGACTTAAGAAACATACTTTCTGCTCACATTTCAGCTATCTTACTATACCTGCTGGATAGCCCAGGACCTTTTGTCCAAAATATTTTAAAAAAAAGAAAAAACTCAAATATGGACACTCTGTGCCTCAAATAAGGCACTCTAGATCTGAGGTGATGATATAGTACAGAACTTTATTGTACTGTGCAGTACTGTGTTGTCCTGCACAGTAACTACAGTATTGTATGGTATTGAATTACACTGTGAGTATTCTGAAAGAGGTCGGGCGGTATACCGGTATTCACATAAATACCAGTACCAACAGTATCGGTTATGAAAATACTGAAAACATTTAAGTGCACACTATTACTGGTTCTTGATAAAACTACCTGTACTTCTTTTTTAACTCCAATGAATATAACTGTACCATTTGTTTTATGTCACGATGTGCCATAATTAAAATATGTCACACAAATATCCCAACCCAGAAAATGAAGTCAACTTTCTGTCTTCTGTATCAACCACCATAGTAAGGAGAGTCCATCTGTATATCCATTGTGTCAGCTTATTGTCATTGTTTTGCATCAAAGTCACGCCCTTCCTGTAGGCTTTGGATGCTGTGTTTGGGGTTCACACAGTAATACGGCCAAGATGCTTCCAACCATGAGTTGAGAGTTGGTACTGTTCACGATACCAGTACTGGGTAACGAGTGGTACTAGTACCAAAATTTCACGGTACTGCCCATCCCTAATTCTGGCAGGCATGTTTCTGCAATCAACTGTACAGTATTTCACAATACTGTGCTGGAGTGCACAAGCGTCATATAGTACCCACCAGTACCGGTACTGAACTAAATTGTACTGTGCAGTATCCTAATATCCCGCACAGAAGCTGTCATATTGTTGTACAACTGTAAGTATTCTGGTAGGTACAGTTCAATGTTTCTGTACTCAACAATATTTAATGGTATTGGACTTTATAGCACACAGTCTGTCATATAAAATGAACTATATTGTACTATGCAGTATCATATTATCCTGCACAGTAACTTTTGTATTACAGTATGTGATTATCTCCACAATATGTAAAGCCTTACTATATGGTAAATTTATACTGTACACTACTTTCAAGATCATACTCTACAGTGCTGTTCTGCCCTGTATGGCACTTTTTTATTGCACTATATCATAAAAAATACACAACACAAATGTGCAATACAGTGCTGTTAAGAAGGTACAAAATTGTTTACTAGCCAGCCACTGGCTCCTAAACAAGAAAATTGAGGTGCCAGCAACAAATAGTTTGAAGATCTCTCCACTGAAATTCTTTTGAAGATGATTGTTTTAATGATTTGCACAGTAGTATAGATCAATGGGGCTTCTTCATTAGGGGCTTTCATTTGTTGAGCTATGGTTTTGATCAAAAAAATTCTTTATGCCATACTGTATGTAAAAATATTTGCTACTGTTTACAGTATAAAAGTGTAGACTAGCACCTGGTAACTTCATTGTCATATTTTTAAGAGCAATTGGCACCTTGTTGTAATTGTCTTCTCAGTTTTGTAAAATTGTGGGTTAGGTAGTTAGTTAGATGAGATTTTATGGCTCAGTTTCTAACCAATTGGGTTAAAGTCAGGCCAGCTACGGCCTTTTTGCAGTTGTGGCTCACTGGCTTGTTTTCTGTGGGATTCCTTTCCCGAAAACAAATAGTGAAGAGTCAAACCAACGGTCAGAACTGGGGGACATGGAGCTCCCAGTAAACGGAGAGATGATTTAGTTCTGACTAGAGCTGCATCAGTCACACTTACCTTACCCATGCCTATTTACTTCACGGGGATGAGAGACCATATTGTATACCCTGTGATTGTGCTATCACCATCAGTCACATTCTCGTGGACTGTTATAAATACTCCCATATTCGCCAGAAGTACTACGCTGTGCCAGACCTGAAAACTTTATTTGAGCAGACAGATCCTTTCCTTATTTTGGGCTTTCTCCAGGAAAGTAAATTGTATAGAAACTTTTGACATGACTCCCGCATTTGCCTGTACCTTTAAGTGGAATTTGCCTTCAAATTTTTAGTTAATTGTACCCCATTATTGTACCTTTTTCTTTTCTAGGTGACACTATGTAACACAATCGTGTTGGTGTGTCGTAAAATCCCATCTAACTAACCTATTTTCATGTATATATAGTTCCCTACGTGCCTAAAATTACCACCTGCCATAAATTGGTAGCAGCACTATGATGGCATCATGGCACCCTCTCACTATAGGGCAACATGGGCAATTCAGCTGGGGCTGGGTTTACAAGAAATACACTCAAAAGGTTGTGAAAGTGGGGCTCATGCAGTGCATCTTACAATAGATGGTATTCACAAAGAGAAGTGCACTATATACAGTAATTGCATAACTTGATGCAAGCTTTGGAGTTGTCCTAAGTAAAGTTACAGTACTTTCAAAGAGCTGTAGCTGTACACACAGAGGCATGCTGCTGTACGTATGCTATACCAATGCTATACCAAATAGATATGCATGGCCCCTCCTCACCTCCTATTTACATTATGTAACCCTACAACCATGGAAAACAGTTAAATGGTATTTTAAAAATACGTAATGTGATTGACTTTCAAGGTTACAAAACAAGATGCAACTCGCACACATACAGTTGCTTGTGCAGATTTATTGCTAATATGCTGCATAGGCTTATATCTTTACAAACTGCCGTTTTCATGAATACCGCCCTAGTTTCTTTCTTAATCTTGCTCTGCTTGGAGCAAAATTTGTTCTTACTGCATTATGGTACTGTAGTTTAAAAAGTCTTTCTGTGTTTTTCCAGTATATCTACTGTACAAATTTGGATCACTTTTATAACTTCTTGTGATGTTCAGAAACACTATAAAAGAGCTTTAGGAAGTTTTGGATGAATATACTGTATTTCGAAAGTGTAAAACAAACTGACATTGTTTAATATGAAGTACAGTAGTAATCTCTTCCTGCTTTTGGTGTGAAATACATCATTTTGATTGAATATAAGGGAATAAATAAATCTATCTTTCTGCCTCAAAATTGGCACCGAATTTTTTTCATTCTGTCAAATTTCAGTTACCCTGTATCACTATTATTTTGCAGCTTACTGTATGCTTTCTTTTTGTTTTTCTCTGCATATTTGCCACCCACTCATGAGATTTGTAGTGAGGGAAAGAAAGCAATTGCAGAGCAACTGTAATAATGTATTCAAAACGAATGGTACATTGAAAAATATCGAGACATCTGCAAGGATGGAGACTAGTACTGTCTATTTATAGGCATAGAGTTGAAACATTAGACAAACTGGTGTTGTTGCCATAGTGATCAGTTTCCTCTTTTATCAGATACAGTATCACAAAAAGACTATCCTTTGTAGAGGTTAAGGTCTTTTATGTTAGATTGTATAGATTATGCTCAAATTTGTACATTTGATTTTGGTGATAATGCTTGTAACTTGTAGTAAACTTTGAGCAATATTTGTTGTTTCATATAATTTCTTTGTGACTGTTTATAACCTTAAAAAAGAAAAAAGAAAAAGACATTTGAAAAGGTAGTAAATCCCTTCAAATATTCAGGAAAGTGTCGTCATATTCAGTACTGCTATATAGGTGTTATCAGTAGTAGAATTCGATTGAAGGGCGTTGTGTTTTAACTTTTAAAGGGGAATTTCCCCTCTAACTTAAAGATAGGCACTCATCATCCCAAAGTATAATTTTAGTATGGGGGTATCAAAATTCTCAGTTGGTGACTGCTCACTGATGGACATCAATGTTTGAAAATTGATGCAGAGCAGCTCACATTTCCACACAATGCAAAGAGAGTGCCTGGGTTACTCATTACTAGTCTTGAATGCCCACCAGAGCAGAACCTTTTTAAAAGCAATAAAATACTGTAGGTTTGTGTATGCATAAGGAAGAGCTTTGTTCAGAACTTGGGAGGGAGGAGCTACAAGTTACATAGTTGGGAAAATTGGAGCTGTCTGAGATGATAAGAAACAGTTTTCTTTCGTCTGAGGTGACAAATGAATGGGAAAAATGTGCACATTGAGCCTCAGTTAACCAAGCATTTGGATTTAACAGCATATTTGCCCTAAACTTAAGAGAATGCGTGTATGTTTGAAAGAAACAGAAAAATGGTCAGAAGCAAAATGAGCAGTAGGTGTAAATTGGGAGAATGAATAGATGGAGGGAGTGGGGTTGGAATTCAAGAAAATGGAAGTGAGCATGCATGTATACTTATGGAAAGACATCTTATGCCCAGAGAGGGGGAATGGGGTGAGTGGCAGATGGATGTTACTCTGACATTTTCCTACACCGTAAATGATCATGATGTGACTTTTTCTTAGAAAACCATGTTTTGCCTTGAAACCAACATATTTTTTGCTGTTTGCTAGAAGTAGAAGTCTGTGAGCGCATGTCTCATTTCATGGGACAATGAAGTTGTTACTTGACATCAGTGAGATCAACCAGAACAAAAGTAAAGGGGGAAAAAGTAGTATTGTTCCTCACACAGTTTGTCTCTTCTGTTGGCATGCTGTCATACTGGAATTGTTGCAGTAAACTCTGCAGTAGTATGGGTACTTTCATGTTAAAACTCACTTTGACACAAACCATAGGTATGTTGACTTATACTGGTAAACCTGTAAGTACTACAGTACAAGGTACAATGCCCAGCATAGTAGTACTGTATATGGTAAATCATTTACCCAGTATATCTCTTATCTTACAGCCCTGTTTTTTTTTTTTTTTTTCAGAATATGTGATTCATTCCTTTGATAATTCAGTCAATGAAATAAAAATCTCAAGTACTTCCTGTGTGACACCTGTTCATCATTGCTACCTACTCTATCTTTAGACAAAGTACATGTTTCAAAATATCAAATTCACAATAAGCGTGCCCCCTTGAACTGTAGGAAGTACCGTTTGTCAAATAAATTACATATTTCATATTTACAGAACATACACACATAGTGTATTAGAGAGCCCACAATCCTCTGTCTGACATTTCTGTAGTAGTAGTAATGCTAATATTTGAAGCACGGCTAACACAGGACTGCATGAGGACTCATTGCACACACAGCACAGTAGGTCTGTTTGCAGTACATTACAATAGTTCTGTTCCATCTAACTGTAGTGAAGATATATATACGTGGCCTCAAATGCTCAACCGTTTTAGCATACGTACAGCAATAGTGATTAAGATGTGAGCAGAGGGGTTTGCATTGTGTCAGTGTGTGATTCTAATTTTAGAACCAGTGAGGCTCTAATTACAGGATTAGAGTGTGTGGGTGTTTTGATAGGATGCATGTGAAGTTTTTTGTGAAGCACAGCCGTACTTACCATGTGGAATACGCAAACACACTTATTGCCATCTGCTGATTGTGGTTTGTGAAATTTTCACTGGAGCCTGTAGTGCTTAGAGCAACAAAGATGCAGTGCACTTTTTTAACGCATTGATTTTTATGTTTCCATGTACTCGAAAATGGTTGGATGTACTGTTCGGTCAAAAAAAGGATTTAAAAGCAGAGTTTGCGATAAACTGAGAGCGGGAGGTAAAGATGATGAGTTGGGTATTTGTTATTGCAGAACCTTTATCAATGCCATTAATAGTATCACAATGCAGATCTTAATTTTACCGTCAAAATTACATCCAATTCAAGAATAAAAATATGTTAAAGAACAATATTACCATGGGAGGAACATTTCTTTTGTCATAGCTAGCCTAATTATTCAATAATTTTCAATGTGAGGGACAACCAAACAGTACAGCCAAAGTTCATGCAAAAAGATAACAAATGGCTTTTAAGCTTCCTGCAAAATTTGTTTTTGGGCAACTAAATTTTCTTTTGGACAACCAAAATTTGCATACAGGTTTTCCGTTGGACAACCATAAAATTTCCATAAAATCGAGGCCTAATGAACAACAAAGCAAGCAAGTCAGTAAGGTATACGGTACTAATCTTAATCTCCAGTACTAATCCTTATCAGCCAGATCAGGAAAGAAGTTAATGGGATGTTCTGTGCATGACGTGCATTCATGCAGTTTTACGTATACCCCGTTCAGATTCATAGAACTGGCTTTCACTTGTACTTCCACATAGTTTAAGATTAGAAACCTTTTTTTAGATTCATCTTGTTGTGAGATGATAATTATAGAACGATTGGTCTCAATTTCACTGGAAAAGGAAAGTGATAATTACTGCCCAATGTGCCATTGAGAGTTATATTCAAAAGTCCTGACTGAGATCATTAAAGACTGAAGTTTGTGAAGAAAAACAAAATGGCCGATAACATTATATAATAATGTACGTGTCAGCAGATTTATGATCACCTCAAAGGGATTGAAATTGGCCCATCGTCATTCTGAATGCCTGTGGGTCTATTGAAGACCATTCAGGACGATATTAAAATGGCACTTCTTGTATGCACGCATATCCTTTTCTCAGTATGACAGAATCTTTTACATGCATACGTGTGAACTTTCCACTTCAACCTTGCCTTTGAAAGGCCATGGGCAATTTGCGGGTGGCTATTTAAACTTCACTTTATTTCCAAGTGTCTGAAAGGTTTTATGATGGTTAGATTGTAAAAGTTAACATTACTGGTTACCCTTTAAATACTGCAATTCCAGTCCGTGGCACCACCATCCAGTGAGTGTGGTTCTCATTATTGGTAAAAAAGAAATTAAAATTGCAATACCTGGGAAATTCCAAGTACCTAGGTAGTAGACATCCAGGTCTCTCTTTTCCCATAATTTTTTTCAGGAACATTAATACCTGCAACACAAAACTGTGTATTGTTTTAATACAAAAGACTCATTTGTAAATGTAGGTGGTTTTGTTTTACACTGATTTCATAAATTTTGGAGGATTGTTTTGGTTGCAATTAAGAGAGTAACCTATGCATTCGTGGTTGTGTGTATGTTTGTGTGTACAGGTATTTTTTCTGCTTGTGGTATAAATTATTAAACTCATTAGCACAATATCTCAGGAAGGTACAGTATGAAAGTGGGTGCCATGTATTAGATGAAGAGTTCTGTTGCTTTGAGGACAGTGGCTTGTCATCTAAAGTTACCATTGGTGAAACTATGAAAACCTTGTTAATATGGTATCTCAAGAAGGAGAGGCTGTTCATACTTGGTGTAAACTGTAAGCTGCATCACAGCATTTATTATTTCATTACACTGAGAGGAATCCTATGGGTTTGTTGGAGGTCAAATCTATTTTCTATGGAGGTGAAAATGTAATTCCTTGTTAAGGCTCTATCTCAAGAGAGGAAGCATGGATAGTTTTCAGTATTTTACATTACTGTGCGGCATGTACATTAAATGCATTACTGGTATTTGAAAAAGAAGAACCCTGTCAGTATTGGTGGTCAAGGTCACCATATGTTGTATGCTGAGACCCTGTTAACATGATATCTCAAGGTAAAGACCATGATTACTTGTCATTCTTAATACATAGCTTTGCATCACATTGAATTTAAGAACTGTATCATTTATGATGGAGGTCAAAGGTCATGAGAGGTCAAAAGATTTTTTACACTGCAATCCTTGTGAGATACTTGAGGAAGCTCTGATAATTTTCATACTTCACATAACAATGCATCATGTGAAGTATCTTGAAGGACCTGAATGTTTTTGGTAGAAGCCAGTTTCATCTGAATTCATGAGAGGTTGAGCTCTAAAAATCTTTTCAGTAGGTTATCTTTTGACACAGTAGGAAGTATGTACATGGACTCTTGCTTAAAGATGTATTATATATTCTTTAGAGGTACAGTACAGCAACTACAGTTTTTCTGTAGGTCAAAAGTTATTTGAGGTTACTTAAAGTCAGAGTTGAAGTTTGAAAACCATGTAACAGGATATTTTATGTTAGGAAATATGAAAACATTTTTGTATGTCAGCATATGTATTTCTTATACAAAATAGCAGAATTCTGTTGTTCTTGTGTGTGTGAAAGGACATTTGAGGTCAC
>WURT03000027.1:2187880-2209075 GCA_009936505.3 Holothuria glaberrima
AGACATCATCATGTAGCCTGTAGGCACACATATTTGGCGTGTATTAAAATATTTTTTCTCGGTCTGTAATTTCATTTTGGGGGCAAGTGCGGGTTGAGAGTTTCAACTGGGGGGGCTCCCTCCCTCTGCCCCCGCTGGCTACGCCACTGCATACTTGCCAAGTGAATGCGTTATTTTCAAAAGATAAAGCCTAATGTTGTAAGTAGAACTCAAAGGATATCTGAGTTCACCTGAGCAGGGGCCGAGGAGCCAATTTTGAAGTGAGGGGGCTAATCATCGAAGCGGCCCAACATGTACAATAGAATAAAAGCAGTTTAAGGCGGCCCAAAATGCCCATGGCAGAAAAAGTGCGGGGGCTGCTAAAGCCCCCCCCCCGTCTCCGCGGTCCCTACCGAGGTGAAAATATAAAAACCTGGAAAATTGCTTGTAAACACGGTATCTTAAGATAAGCATGATGAACACTTTATACTTGGTATATGCATTTATTGTTGTAAGAAGAGAGGTCACCAGAAGTCAAAACCCGAATGGCTTGCAAATACAGTATTTCAAGGCAGGCAAACATCGTAACCTGAATAGAGAGTAGGGCTGTACCTTACAGTTGTGTTGTTTCGTGACCACCAACAAGAGAGGGCTAAATTTTTTGTATCATTCCAATGATAATATAATAGAGAACAACGTAAATCGTTCCATAAGTACAACTCTGGTACATTAAATAGTAATTCTAATTTCAATTATCTTATTATGGACACGTTTGAAGAATACTGTGACTGTGCCATGATTAGTAATATCTTGTACTCAATGAGTATGTTGATGGTGTAGAAGAAAGTGCTCGGTTTCAAAGTGGGCAGGGAAGGGGGCAAAGGGAGAAAGCAGATGTATGGGGATGCATGTGAGCATTGCTCCTGTGCACTGTATACCTTTCACAGGAGCTTACAAGGGGGAAATTGGGGGCAAAATAATTTTAAGATCATGCAACCTTAACATCGATTATAGTGATTTTAAGCAACAGATTATCGTCTTCATATAATAACAGCTATAACAGATATTGATTAGTTACAATTTATTATCCATGCCTCTTGGCTTTCTTGCCCAGAAGCTGAAACATCTTGTCTCAATTTTATGCTACAGAACTTCGTTCTCCATGCCATACCGTGAATTAATAGTGTTTAAGTTCCGTGTCCCTTCGTACTCAATTCTCGCCAAATTACATATAATGTACGGACAAATCTCCAGCCTCGTTACATCTGTAAAAAGATGTCTTCAGAAGTCTCAGCTAGTATGTGATTATCTTTACTGAAGCTTCCTACCTTGAGAGGCCTTATTAGATAGAATGCAACCGATACGGTATCATCCCCTCATCCTTTTCTTGGGAGGAGAAGAGGCCTACATCTCGACTTTAATTCTCTTCTTGAAGTATTCGAAATGTCTCACCCGTAAAGAGAGACAAGGACGGAGACTAACAAGGAGATCCTCGTTACACGTAAAAGAATAAGTCAACGAGACACTATCCGTCAAACGTGCTCTAAAATGTGTGTTTTATTATTCAACGGCACCATTGAAATTATTCAAGTGAGCACTTATTTATACGACCGTCTTTGTCGGAACAACTTCCTTGTATGTGGAATATTTGTTTCTAGAATCGAGGGAGAATTGAAGAGGTTGCAATCTCTATTTAGTATTATGAGAGAGTTGGTATTACCCAGACAATGCACACCTCGATCAATGCTTTTCATGATTTTGCTCTATTACTGAAAATTTAGAGAATGAAACGAAAAACGTGAAGTGACCTTTCGGTTTTATACATTCTTGAATATTTTTCAATTATCTTCAGGTTAAAGTTAACAATTCATTTTCTCTCTAAAGCTGCTTTTCCACGAGACGGGTGCGGATGCGGAGGCGGAGGCGGGCAAGGGTGAGGATGCGGGTGATGGTTGTGTTCCTACGAAACGGCCACAGACGCGGGAGTTTTTGCGCAGGTTTGGGTCTTGAGCCCGTTTCAACTTCCACCATTGCTTCCCGGGCATTCCTTATCACGCCACATCGGTTCGGGGCTGTCCCATGGTTTGGTACCCCAGAAGTCCGTGATGAAAAAATATTGGTTTGAAAATTCAGCAAACCCTTGCAAATTTCCTCTTATTGCATGATTACAAGCACCTCTAAAGATGTTTTGAACATAACTATAACAATAATAAATAAGGCAAGGAGAAATTTACCTTGAATTTCACAATTCACTAACAAAAATACTGTCACATGATCAAAATAGACCATTCTTGGACTAGAGTGACGGGACATACTAACTCTGATTGGGGAAGACTGCATTTCCCTTTAAGGATGGGGTCCGTGTGTATGAGTAGCTTATGTTGGGAAGGTATTTCAGGCGGCTGAAAGCTATGTTTCACAGTCTCCAAGAAGCAAAAGTCAATGGTGAGAAGTTTAAAGCTTAAAGTTTTTAAAACTTGGATTTTTTGTCGTAACTCTAAGGGAAGACATTGAGCGGTCATAAAACCTTCACAAGTATAGTAGTACCCAAACATGCTGTTGCTTTGGAACAAACATGCGGTTGCTTTGGTAACGGATGTCATAGATTAAGTGGTGAAAAGCAGAAGAATGTTTCGTCAATTTTGTGTCCGACGCTCCTATAATGCTTAGCATGTTTCTTCAAACTTCGTGGGAAGGTACCCCAAGGTGAGGAATTAAGTCTCGCAGACTCCGAAGGTCAAAAGTCACAGGCCAAAGGTCATTTTGGGAGACATACTTTTGATACAACTTCAAGAAAACATTGATCTGATATGGAACCTCCACAGTTAAAATGGAAAAGTCAAGTTCTGACAATGTGCGGCTTCATGTTTCCCCGGAAACACCAGGTATCTAGCGCCCTCGGCACTGAGGAGCGCTAGAGCGCTTTAGCGCACACGTCATAGGCTACTTGTCAAAAAGAGCGCATTGACAATGCAGAAGGCAGTAGCGCGTCTAACGAGTCACAGGAGGCGAGATTACCTTAAAGACGCAATAGCATGCCGGACGATTTGAGAGTCTGTGCAAGGAAACAGTACTATGAGAGTAAGGCTATAGCTGTTATACATTTTCCAGGTTGTAATATGTCTGACTTGGGGGTTAATATACCTTTAACGATTTTTTTCGCCACTCTTAGAATATTTACTCCATACGCAGGAGGCTCAGTGGTATGTGACTTGCCTATAACTGTCGGTGCTATATGAATTAAGTCCGTGCTGACAATTAGGTAGGTCTATGTGAGTTTTTTGTTTTTTTTTTTCATGTAATTTATCGTCAAAATAACCCCATTGTATAGAGTGAATTTAGTGTTTTATTGTTTTATTTAGAATGGATGCGTAGAGGTTCACCTTTACATATGTAGATTGGATGCTCGTTTATCTCATATCCAACAACATTGCAACGTACTCTTGTGCATTTGAACAAAGTTTCTCCACATACCTACATTTGTCATCACATACAATATGGAACTATAGTTAATTTATTAACTGTACATAGTTACATCAATACAGTCATAAAAAGAAATCTGCAAATACTTGCAAGTCCAATCATAAATGACGTATATAGTGTTGCTTTTCATTTTATGATACAGTGTAGAATATTAATGGCATGTGTGATATGCAGATAAATTACTCATAAACCATACCGCAGAGCTACAATTCCTTTAACGCTTCAGTTGACAATGTCGTCTCTGAATTCATTTTGTTCTCAAAAAATCTTCAAAAAATCTGTTAGGGTTCACAAATAGTCGCCATCAATATTTTATATTCTTGGTGAAACAGAAACCATCCATCCCTTGAAGAAAAAGGCTTTAAAATCTCAGACTGAGAATTCAATAAAAGCAGCATCTTTTGTATAACTTCCTAAAATATTTCCCTTCTGCAGAAACCAATACGAGTTCAACGATGCTCTAAAGAGGGGAGTCAGTTTGACAGAAATAACAAGTGCAGACGCTTAGGAAAATAAAATTTTCCAACCCATTTGGAAAAACCGATTTCATAGGATGATCTGCTGGAGGATGGAGGATGTTGACCTTTTCTGCATCAGTCAGTTATGAAAGAGAAGAGGCTTCAAAGAGGATGCTCCCCAACTATCTTCTAAGACTGTCACATATTATTTCTTCAGATATGATTACTTTAGCTGTACCTCAACAGACTAATTTTGAGAGTTTTAGGCGTTTTATCAGCTGTTGTAGAATTTGAAGCTACTAGTTTGCTGTACCCTGGTTGACCTGATGAAAATCTTGAAACGTCAGACACATCTCAGACCTAAGACTGTCTCTAAATGTGAGTAAGAGGCCTATGTCTCATCCTCACACGTCCGCAAAACGTATCATCTGATCGAGGATCACTCATGTTATCTCGTTCGGTGGAACCACATTGAAACACATTCACTGTAAACCTTCAACCTTCTTCAAATTATCAATCAATACAACCTATGTAATGGAGATTAACGAGTACTACAAGCTTGTAGTCAATATTTTTGGTGTATAAATAACAAATTTATCAGCCAGAAATGGATAAGTCAGAAGTTGATACGATTGTGCACTATATATATATATATATATTTGTATTTCATTTTTGATTAGTCATCTTCTACCAATCTTCTACCACCTGAACACGTTTTTCTCATTCTAACAAAACTTTCTGCCATATTTTTGGGAATAGAATTAACTTATTCTGTCATACTCTACAATCATATCAACGCAACGTCATAGTTCTTCATTTCTTTGAATTGAAATGGTTCAACAGCTTTCCCACTACCTACTTCATCCCAAAAAACTGCTCAGAGCAATAAATTACACCTTGTTTCCTGATTACGATCTGAGAGTTTCTTTTGATGTTAAGATTTTTCGACTTTTTATCTCTCACTGTGACATAGGCACAACAAGAAAGCACGACTACTTTTTCCTTGGGACTTTTCAATAATTGCGGAAATTCCTCGAATGCGTTTAATTCACTCTTCCTATTCAATTTTAATTTCACAGTTGAAATGAGCACACTTCATCCCTCAAAGTTTGCAGGGGCAAATTTTATATCAAATGACAGTACTCAGTTTGAAATGGCTGCAACAAGAAAGAAGATTAGCCTCCACCAAACCCGTCAACCAGGCCTCATCCGACTGACGAGTTCGCCAAGCAATCAGTACGCATTTATTGGGGTTAGAACTCCGTGAAATTGCTCCTTTCATTCAATTTCACATTCTATTTCATTTCCAAGGGAAGATGCAGATTCAATGCACAGAGGGAGTCAAGAATGGAAAGTGTGAAACATATTTTTGTGCATATTTACACGCACTTTTATCGACATTGTGTGGTCAAGTAAGAACCTTGAGAGTCTTTCCTACAATGATAAACAAACCTACACATCAATATCACAATAGCTATTCTCTACACATACTCGTCACTAACTTACCTATATACTGAGAAGCATAAACGACATGTATCACATATGCTGCGCATGCTTATTGTATGCCAGTAATAACCTTCATATGCATGCAGTTGTTGGACAATCTTCTTGTTGAGAACTTTCAAGAGTTCGTGATTTACATACGAAAAAAAAACTGACGCATCTACGTATTTCACAAAAGCAACCCTCCAAACACCCTTCTGTGTCCGACAACAGTTAGTAATGTTTCTTAGTCCAGTCGGGATATTTTACTGCTTCAATTGTTTAGTGTATGAAAAAGGAAGCCCGGTGTGTAACATTGAAATTCCGAGCAAGCATGGCTACAGAAAGCAGACAGAAGATGTAAACAGACAACGGCCTTTCATTCATTCAGAGATATTCAACTCATACATTACAGCAGAAAGTTGCCGATGATGGTTCTTAAGCCGGAATTTTGCACATAATTTATAACAGGTAACTCAAACAGATAGTTTGGAGCGCCGAATGTAACAAAGACGTGATCAGATAAATTGAGGCACATAATTCTCCACAGTCGATAAAATATAGTGAAAAAATCAAATATAAACAATCAACAGTTCTGTTCCAGCCTTTTGCCCGAAACATGATTTTACTCACAACCGCTGTGATCGATCTAGTGAAAGATTTATCATCCATGCACTGACTACGTTACTACTTGATCATTTAATAACTTTGTATTTATATAAACAACTTTCTAAGATTCATTAGCGAAATCGTTCGCAAGAAATTAACTATTGGTTCTTTGTGTTGTAGATCATGTCTTCGTGATAGATAAGGCAATAAAAAATACTGTCGAATTAAACATTGTTAAGTTTAATCCGCTCGTTGACGGTTCTAGAGGACGATAGCAATGTCTTTTATTCCATGGATATTTATCATGAAGGGACGAGACACGATGCGGGTACGTAGGTGGAGTAAGTTAGTTGCGAGACTTCTTAGTGATGGGAATCGCACAATTTAGGTAGAATTATATAAATACACCTACTATTCAAAAAGTATTGAGGCTATCGAGTGTTATGCAGCCTTTCAATCCCTTTTGATCCCAGTTTAACAAATAATAGATCGTGTTAAAGGCTAAGAAATCAAAATGGCCTCTTTTGTTAACGCAAGTACATAACCTATAATGTGGTTTGAAATAAAACCCAAATTAAGACTGAAGTGTGACATATGTTTTTGTAACATTTATAAACCACGTGGTGTTAGGTTACAAGTGTTCGAATTGGGTTTAAATTGTCAAATTGGTTTCAAATTTGAATAGAATAAAAGTTCGTCGAAATGTATTGAGTACGTCTCGAATTTTACTTCAGTCAGTATACTTGATGAAAAGTTCGTATGCAGCATTTCATAACAACTTGTGTATCACCTTACTACTGAAATCCTTCAATTGACTTTCCTTTTATGAAGGAAAATCTCATAGCATAAAGTAAGAAGTACGTTAATTGTAAGGTATAAATAATGACGATGTTGTTATTCAAAGATGAAGAAAGCGGATATAATTTTCATGGTAAACCCAGCTAGCATTCCTTTCAACCAAATTTGTACAAGATTTATTATCTCGGTCTACAAATCATAGTGTGGGAATCTTATCAAGTATCATGGAAAGATAAAACACTGTGTTAGGGCAATAAAGAGCTTTCGTCAGATCTGTGGCGTCGTGAAGACGCAGCCAAACTGTCTCTGAAGATTTTCATAACGATTTTTCGGTTCAGTTACCGGATAACCTCTCGCGACCTGTTGCAACCCTAAGGCCAACCCTCATAAATGAAGACACAAGGTCACCAACCTAGCAGGTCACAACACTGCAGTATTGCTAAGATTAAATATGGAGTTTTAAACAGGGAGCTGCCACGTTAGAACATGGAGTTGCCACCTCAGTGGCAGCTCCCTCTGTTAAATGAGTCTCTTACAGTGTTGGAGCCAATTCATTGAGCAATCCGTCGCCAATGAGTTATTACCCAATAAAATCAGGTTACAGAAAACAAACAAACAATTGCTGAAATAATACAATTACAACTAGTGTCGTACCGATATTGCAAGTAGCCGATGTTACCGATGCCGATGTTTCAGTTCTCAATATCGGCCAATACCTATCCGATACCGTTATTTGGGAATTAAACTGTGTGCAATTAACTATAGGCTATATGCTGCATCCTTTAATAGGCCATTTTCGTCTCAAGGGATCATGAGGGTGAAGTTTGCATCGGTGTTGATTTATTCATTCTCTGTCAGCTGAAGTTATCAGTTTGGGATGATTCATTTCTCTTGTAAATTCCTATTTACTTCACGGGGATGAGAGACCATATTGTATACCCTGTGACTGTGCTATCACCGTCAGTCACATTCTCGTGGACTGTTATGAATACTCCCATATTCGCCAGAAGTACTACGCTGTGCCAGACCTGAAAACTTTATTGAGCAGACGGATCCTTCTCTTATTTTGGGCTTTCTCAAGGAAAGTAAATTGAATGGAAATTTTTAACATGACTCCGGCATTTGCCTGTACCTTTTAGTGGAATTTGACCCCAAATATTTAGTTAATTGTACCCCATCATTGTACCTTTTTCTTTTCTAGTTGACACTATATAACACGATCGTGTTGGTGTGTCGTAAAATCCCATCTAACTAACTAACTCTTGCAAATTCTTCTTCCTCCTAAACCTTGTGTATGAAAATAAAATAAAAAAAAATTCAATGATCTGCACCCTGTGTTGTCTTGTACGCTATTTTATCGTGTGTGTGCATCACAAGAAGAAAATGCTTTATGGTAATATATGTAGTTGCAAAGGATCATAAGCATTCACACCAATGATATGCTAACTTTGCGTTACTTGACATCATACAGGCAATGTCGCCAAAACAAATAAGGCAAAAATCTGATTTATGTTACAAGCGTTGGCGCCGATCTAAACAAAGATGACAGCATCTATACAAACATCGCCAAAAGGACAGCAATTGATGATGATGATCATTTTCATACGCATTGTTGTTATGTAGGCAAGTTATGGCAGATAGTTCTGTTGTTAACAGCAACATGAGCCAACTATGATGTTGTGGCATGTGAGATTTGAGGCGCAGTTTAAAGGTTGTACGAGGTTTGCATTTAATTTTTGCTTTAAATCAGATGTATGTATGATGTTACAGTACTCTGTTCCTAACTTGCCTGGAAAATTCACACGTTACTTTTTCTGGTTTGAAAACTAACCCTCTTCTTTCAAATTACGTTGATACTCGAGCCTGCGTAGATGATGGATATCTTTTAACAGTAGCCAAGTGAGGAAAGACCTCACATACTTCTTAATTTGAGATTAACGTTTGAGGGTCAGGACACCACTTGGCTCATTGAAGACCTATATCAGATTGATCGTGGATGAACACCGGCGAGATTTGCCTTCTCATTTCGTCAAGTGATCAGAAAATAACGAGACAGGGGTGTAAAAATCGCCTCCACTCCTAATCCAGGGACCGCCATTTATCGTCCCCATCCGATGATTCCCAGTTTTAAGACACTTTCCCAAAGGCTGGGAGGAGTAAAGGATCCTTGCTCTTCACCAATGACTGCTCAGCTGAACCGATCAAAGCGGACAACTTCCTGAATCTGACAACCAGATATCGAATTTTGAACCCCCTCAACATCACTGCAAACAGCTATATGTCAAACAAGCAAATTTAATTCCCCAAAACATTTCCAAATGGTTCCACCGGGATTTGATCCGAGGACCTCTGTAATTCCAGTCAGTACACTCAAACCATCAAGCCAACTCCAGAATTGACAGGCAACCTAAGTCCGAACAAAACGATGTTGCAATGCACCAGTTAGATAGAAACTGACCCTGAAATACGTCACTTAGGGTGCTTGATTTGTAGAAAATGTCAACCGGTGGCCCACCGGGGGGCCACGAAGGGCCGAAAAGTCAGCATGAAAAGCTAAAAAGTTAGATAAGTCTTTATTCCTATTATGCACTTTATTTCAAATATTATCTAATTCATTTTGGGATTTTAAAAGTGTAGGCTACATCGTGTAGAGACCTGTGTCGCTTGTTTAAGCTACAGTATAATTTATTTTTATGAAATGTTTAGTTATTTGTAAAAGGTGGCCCTCCAGTAATTAAAACAACGTTAGCCGGCCTCGAGTTACAGATTGTTGAAAAAACCCATAGTTGGCAACTGTTTCAGGTTTAGCGATCACTTATTGAAGGCACCTTTAGTGTGCATTACTTAGATATTTAAGATATAGAAAGGATTCTCTATTAGGAACTAACAGCAGAATCTCAATAGCATATTACAATAAGAAGTATACTAATTTTCAAAAGGAATTTGCCTACAGAATACAGGGCATGATGTAAAATCTTGTATGTCATCTGCACTTATTAATTACACACCCCTTTAAATTCCCTTTGTAACGTTGGCAAGGCTCTATGGAATAGTCAATGCTTTTGTAAGACATATCCTATGTAAAGCCATTTTTTATACTGGAGCTACACAGAAAACTACTCAAACATTCCAAATGTGCCCACTTGCCATCACATTATGTGACCATGGGTAAAGTAAAAGGCATATCATGACAGAAACAACCAATTTTCATAAAGTGGTATTTTTGGTTTATAGTGTGGTGGACAAGAAAATGTTACATTTCCCAATTTTATGAAAAAAGTATAAAAATCGTTAAAAAATAGTCTCAAGTTTTATTAATATCTATTCAATATTGACCAATTTAAGAGATAATAACTAGTTTTGCTCTTACATCGTGAATGTACATGAGCTGCATTAGCAAATTTGTGACTTGGAAAGAGGGCCTCATAAGATATGCGCTATGTTATCCTTTGTTTCTTTAACCTTCTTTCCAAGGATAGTTGTGATGCTGATATTCCCCGAGGCTTTCCTTTGGAAGCAACTGTTTACTGCATTGAAATAGTTTATACATTTTTGCGTATCTAATAAGAAAGCTCAGAAAAATTCAAACTAAAGAGGTACCTTGAGAACAGTAAAAAAAATATTCAACGGATTTTTCACCACGGGATCGTAAACTATCATTGTCGAGTAAAACAGCTGCATTGATGACATGATTTTGGTTTTTTATTATTCTTTTTTGTTTGACAAAAACGTTTGAACGTTCGAACATCAAACCAGACAAAGTGCAAGACAAACAATTTTATAAAATTGTTTGTCTTTGCTTAGCAGCCAATCTTTATAAATAAAAGATATATCAGCATAATTATCTCTTTTCCATCTTTATGTACTGTATAGTTTGTTCCGTATGATAAAATACCTACAGTCCAGTGGAGAACCACTGCATGAAGCAATTAAAGTGGACCTTAAGTCTAGAATTTCAAAAACATGTTCAAGAGTTTAGAAAATGCATTTCATTCATCAGACTCCCATTTTCATAGCTTACTCCATTGCTGAGATATAAAATGTTGAAATTAATTCACTTAATTTGAAATAGTCGACTGCGCAATAATTTGTGATGTTCTTCTCGTACAACTCACAGTACCTGCTTTTGTTTCCTTTTGCAATTAAGATGTTAAGAAGACCATGGAACATTTACTGTTCCCTTACAAAGCATGGTATATGGAGAGGGCTTATACAGCTAAGTAACCCTCAGTAAGGCAATGATAACATTTTGGAACAAGCTGCAGTTGTTTTCGAAAAAAATAAAGAATACAAAGACGGTGATTTGGGTAGTACAAGAATGACATCACAAATTATTGTTCAATCTACCATTTTAAATTGGGAGAATAAGCCTCAACAATTTTTATCTCATCCCAGAAATGCCCTGTGAAGATGGAAGTTAGACCATTTGGCTGCCTTTTTCAAACTTTGTATGATATACTTTTCCCGCAACCTATTTTAATTTCCAAATTCAGTGAGACACTTTTCACTAATAAAATATCCCAGGTTGAGAGCATCCATGAACCCACACATCAGTTAAACGATAATGATGTGTTGTTATTGAATTTTTCATAGTGAAAAACTACAAGCCATATCAATTATTGTATCAATCCATCCGCTAAACCCACTCGAGACGATGAATCATATGTACTGTTCAAAAGTATACGCACTACAATGGAATATAAAAGCGAAATGCGACACTGATTCTAAGATAATATTCAACAAAATTTCTAGTTTGTGCCAAGGATACCTTTTGGCAGCTCTTGTAATCTGTTCGGCGAATAAGTGATAGTAATGCGCCATTTCGCAGCTACTCATTCGTGGAGATGATGGATTATCCTTGATTGAGAATCTCCTGAGCATCAAAATTGAGTCGAAATGAGTTTGCGCGACATATAGAAGGTAAAGCAGCTACTAGCGTTAAAATGGAGTGCTAATTACCCACAAATATAGCTGCCATAGATGACGGATGGCCAATGGTATCGCCTCATCGCGAAAACTTAGCACGTCGGTTCGGTGACTGTAATAGATTCTTTAGCTGAAAGAACTTTCTCTACTACAAGATCATTTTATTAACTGTTGACCAAAATTACCTTTGAACACCAGAAACTATGATATATTGCTGTTTATTTTACATTTGGAGCTCTCTTAAAGAGGGAATTGGGTATGTACTTAAAAGAAAGATATTAGAAAACTTGACAGACAGGATGTAGAGAAGAGGTTGTAGTCTATTAAAGAGCATTCGCGTGGACACTATACGATAAAGCAGTTTAAAACGAAGTGTGCAATCTCTTTACTTGGTATATATTAAACATGGGTACATGATCAACTACTGTACAAAGCTTCTTTTTAGATGACTTGCAAGTAAGGCATTAGGACTAGATCAATTGGTTTCTTCATTTTGAAAAAGGTTCACTTCTGAACTGTTAATGAAAATTTTTAAGGTTAGCATTTATTCTTGTGTCAAGGCAGGCGACAAAGTTATATTAACTCCATTTTGCTGAAGAATGCAAACATTCACCATCAAGATATATTACTTTTGGAAGTGCCATTGAAAAGTTGTAGTTTCCCTATTGAGATCAATTTTCATACGATTACAACTTAATGCTTCCACCCCATGGGAGTATAAGACGGGGCAGGGGACACTGTGCCTCGAAATTTTTCAGATAACACCAAAATTCGTGCAGAATCTGTGTTTAGCCAGGCAAAATTCTTCTTAAAAGGCTAAGAGATTCTGGCAAAAGAGAATGTGCCTCAAATCCAAATCTTCCCATAGGCTTTTGTTACACATGTATCACTTTCAAGGCAAAAACATTTTAGAAAGCGGAAAGGAATATCAAGAATTAGTCATCTAGCAGATACAAAGAAACATGTCATGTGGCAGATTTGTATGGATATTGCCAAGTAATCAACTCTTCATCAAATTTCTAGCTTTAAAATACATGAACTTGCAGTTCCATGAATTTTTGAACAAATTGCAATCACAATCCCTGTGGCACAAATTAATTTCATGGGGAATGAAATTGTAATCGTCGCGATAGAATGTTACCTCTGATATTTTAAAACTGACATCATGCTCATTTGGGAATTTGATAAAATTGGTAATTATTTCTTCCACTCTTTGAAAGTGTATTCCATTGGAAAGGGTTTACGGCTTAAGCCCGTTAGATATTTTACATGTCCACAAAATTCACAAAAAAAAATAAAAAACCATTGGGATTGCGGGCTGATCATCTTTGTTTTAAGCTGTAGACTTTTAAGTATCTATAATCATCTTAAGCTTATCTGACTTTGATTCTCTTTGGTACTATAAACATGTAAAACCTTGCTGCAACAGCAAAAGTTTAGTTGTCACAATAAAATCAAAACACACTCGGAAAACTAATCTATCATAAAATGGACATTGATTAAAACTTGTTTTGAAAACTATACATGACAACACCGTCCCACGTAGATAAACTGGGACATTTAACATCTATACAAAAAGTAAGTTTTCATAAATATACTAATAACAATATCAAAATTAGTTTGACATTATAGTAATGGGTTGTACTGCATGTATGATAAAGGAAAACATGTGAAATACGCAGCGGAAGATGTAGGCATGAACAAGTTAATGCAACTGGTTTCTCATTGGGGCAGGCATAATGAATCTGGATAACTTTCTTTATGTCAGCACAATCTTCATCTTTAGAACGGTACTTTGGATGGCAAATGTGGCAATGATTCCTGAAAAAGTTATAGTACCAGCTAAACATTAAAGACATACACTCGTCACCCAAAAGTATATTTTTAGTGTGGGAGTATCTAAATTCTCAGTTGGTGACTAACCCTTGATTGACAGCAAAGTTTGAAAATTCAAAAGATGCAGAGTAGCTCACATTCCGCACAATGCAGAGGGAGTGCTTGGATTACACATAGCAGTCTTTTATGCTCATCAGGATATGGCCTTAAGCAATAAAATAGGTTTGTGTCTGCACAAGGAGGAACATTATACAGTTATGGGAGGAGCTATAAGTTGCATTGTTAGGAGAATTGGAACTGTCTAGAATTACGAGAATTGCCCTTTAAACTCTGGAATTTGAATTCGATTAATATTTTAAAGGTTTTAACTTTTAAAGGGTTGTATGATGTATATTGGTTATACCTGATTTAAATATTTACATTCTAGTACTGCCATGTGTCATGAATGTTTCACCAAGTAGTACAGGGAGTATGTGCATATAGTCATATTGTCATAAATTCAAGATCTCCAGAATTTGCAAAATATTTTTGTATGAGTTCCGTAGTTCATGATATAGTTACTATTACTGCCAAACATCAATTCTCGAACGTGACTTCTCGGTATGTTTTCAGCCCATGAAGCATATCATCTTTCAAATCTGAGTGCTTCAAGTTGTCTACGATGATAGAACATGTTTCATATATATAATAGAAGGCATGTAGGTGTCTGCACATGTGTTCCGTAAAGATTTTCTGCCTTAATTTAAATTCATAACAGATGACAAGAGACATGGTTTTTGTCAACTTTAAAATGTGGAGGTGACAAGCTGATTTGTATGAAAGACACACTGTAGTCAAAGGATAAAAACAGGCACTGCGCTGGGACACGATGGATTTTGGGAGGGCATGTGACATGGCTACATGCATTAATTTGTTGTCACGTCACGTGATCTGTGAGGTTGGTTGAATACAGAACTTGAGGCAGATGGAATTAATAAGAGGAAATTGGAGGAAATAAGAGGAAATCACACAATCTATGGTTAAGAATGTTGGCTAAAATAAGACAAAGCGAATACTTTGATTACAAAACTCAAATATTTAAAAACTTTCCTATCTTTCAACTTTGTTGATCTATGTTCTCACTTTTAGAAATGCACATTTAATCTGTATCCTTATCTTGCATTAACGTCCGCTTTCTCTAATAAACCGTTTCTTTTCGCATATTAACTGGCTAAGAAAGTACTTGGTGTCCTTTGATATCCTCTTGACTTATGGGTCCTAATTTCTTGGAATATTTCATTGATTTTATTCTTATTTGTCTTTTCGAGAAAGAGTAAGACAGTCTCAACTGGAATTCCTCCTTTGTAAGTCTAGAATAAGAACCCGTATACCGTTGTTCTCCCGGACAGCATTTACGTATGAAACATTCAAAGAGATTAGAAAAATGTCTTATTTCGGTTACCATGTCATAAGATATTTCCATATGTGTTTGATGAACAAAATAATGTGTATCGTTTGCCGCCCTCAATACTACAATGGATAAAAACGACTGCTTCCGAGAGGCAATGAGGTTGTTGATGGAAAATTTATACAACTCCTATGCTCGCCATGAATTATTTGTACTATGCACAATATCAATCTGAGTAGCTCACATCCCATGGCAAATATGTTTAATTTAAAAGTACCCCTAAGTTGCAAGCAGTAGGGGAATTATTGGCGACCTTTATCTTACATTGTCTGGGATTTGCATAAGGCATGATGTTTTCAATAGTAATTATTTTTTCTTATTAATTACCATAGGGAGTTCCTCTGGTGGAGTTTTGTACTTGGGGGTAAATTGCTTAAAAACGCAAAGCATGGGATGCATAATTTTTATCGATTAGTTTTTGCCGGAGAACAGTTAAAATGAAATATGAACTTTCATTTGAGGTCAATGACACCTACGACTGGATACCCAACAGTACGGAAATGGCGTTTTTTGTTATCAAATTGTTCTTATCCGGCTTAAAAATGAGTGTGAATGCATATGCCGTTTATGGGGAACTTGACAGATTAGCCTGCCAACGTGTGAGATAGCTGCAAACACAGCTGTCGGCCTCAGTAAGAGCTTTGCCAGTTGAAATTGTTTTGACATTTCAAAGTGGAGGTTTTATACACATATTGAATTACAACGTTATCTTTTAAGGGCTTAGTGGTGATTTCTCGACGGAATTTGAAAGTCAGACAACAATAGCGTTAAGCCTTGATAGAAATAAAAGAGAAACACTTACCGATGCACATTTATTATAAAGTTATCTAATCATTGCTAAAGTACCTTAGGGTGTTCTCTGTAATGAATTTGTTGATAATATTTCCTTTTCGTGTTCAGAGTTTATTTTATCGTTCCAGCAAAATTGCTTGCTTGAATTTTAATTTTACTTGCAGTGAAAATGTGATGTTATGTGTCATCAGTAATGTCTGTGTTAAATATTTAATTGTTTTCGGTAAGGTTTAACATGTGTAGATACTATAACAAATTTTGGAGTATGCACTTACGTAGAACTTCTGGGGATTCATTGGTTATCTATTAATAATTACCTTACATTTAGTTACACTTAGGTTTTGCTGCTCAGTTTCTAACCAATTGGTTCGAGTCGGGCCGGCCACGGCTTTTTTTCCAGTTGTGGCTCACTGTCTTGTTTTCCCTATTTCATTGCTTATGCTGAGCACCAAGCACAATGGCAGTAGGTTCCATTTTTAAAGTCTTTGGTATGACCCGGCCAGGATTCGAACCCCCGACCTTCCGGCTGCAAGTCGGATGTTTTGAGCAGTTGACCATGCAGTCCGTACACTTAGTTGTAAATTCTACATGTCTATATTCGTTTCTGCGTCTGTAGTGATGAATTTCATAAAAATGAAAAAAAAATACTTATGATAACGACAACTATCTTCTTGCGGTCCCGGATGGGTACACTTTATGAAAAAATAAACACGTTTCACCCCGCTTTAAGCTATATGCTTAATAATCTCTTTGACGTTTTCTCATCTACTTCTTTTCATGGTACAGTTTACTTACAGTTAGGGTCATTAAAATGATTTTTCATATGGATTTACAACAATAAAGATATTTACAAATATTACTTTCAGTTCCTTTTAGAAAATATGTGCTGAAAGCATCATTTTATGGCGTCCCAAAAACCTTCTATGACGCATACAGAGAGCTGATAGACCACCATCAGCTCGCTTGAATGAAATAACCAAATACAACTGCATCTTCTGGCTAAAGCGCCCTTGTTTTTTGCACAGTTTTGATGAGCAAACAAAAAGTCTTTTTCTCAGATGATGTAAACTCAATAAGTTTAGTCTTCCAGCTCAGGAAAGATTTCATTATGTTATACCGTGTCGTCTCAGTTCACTCGCTTTGGGAATTACAACTCAAGTGGAGCAAATAAAATTCGAGCACCAGAAATTCCATCAAGTAACATTTCCTGTCGTCGGAAAAGATCTTTCATGGGAGCCAAAGTTTGCATAATGTAGATTTGAGGTATGGACAATACGCAGAAGGCGTATGAGATAAGTGTTTTGTCCTCTGGCGTTATAATCGAGGAGTACTTAAGAGAACCAAGGATGTAGCTCAGTCATATTCATATGAGAGTACCCTGCCTAAGGTGGGTATATAAACCTCATCACACTGTTTACTTATTGTGTTTACTGGAGACTGGTGGCTGCAAATGACAACAGTCGTGCGGGTGCAACTAAGAGGTGAGCCTTCTTGAAATATAGAAGGATTTATTGTAACGATGAACTTTAGAAAAATATTTCTATCGACATTATTTACTTCAAAGATTTACAAAACAAAGTTATACCTGAAATGTTTCTAAAAATTGATTTGTTATTATGTCTTGTACCATTCCAAACATACTTTTACAGAAAAACAACATTTACTTTTTACAAGCACAAGTGTTACACAATTGATAGTTCTAAGTTTAATTACCTAAATTATGAACACGTGTGTAGTATGCTGGAATAAAAAGTATATGTGTTCAAACTGGACCAAATGCATTCCTCGAAATAAATCTCCCATTGGGTGGTATCAATTTTTCTTTTATTTATTTATTTATTTATTTATTTATTTATTTATTTATTTTTTTGCTTTCTTTTAGTATTTGTCAAGATCTAATCATAAAGCGTTACGGAAACACAAATGATTATACACTTTACATGTTATGTAGAACAACTAAACGTGAAAAGGGGAAAAAAGCAGCAAAAATCGATCTCATGCATCACTAGGGTCTATAGACGTAAAAATGTGTAGTTACAGTATATGTGTCCCAAAAGAGGGCTAACCCTCCCAAGTACCAGTTGCTTGGGAAAATCCACCAGATAACAATATCGTCTGTCAGATTAGACATAAGTTGAAGTTCCAAGGTGAATGAGTTGGAAGCAATGGCTACACTCTCTCCTTTTTATCCGCAAGATATAAGTTGCAATAAGGTAATTCTACCGACATCCAAACGTGATCTATAGTAGGTTGGTAAGGTTTTCATGAACCTGAGACGTTTCGTGAACAAGCTCTACTATAAATAAATTAACAAAATGTTAATCATGAATTTCATCTTCTAAAAGATGCTAGTTCCTCAAATTTACTAATAAAAATTTTGTTATCACATGTTTGAAATGGTGATGTGAAATATCTGCTGAAGGGGTTTCCCACTGAATCTTCAACCACGTAACTGCAATCTTGTTCCAATAAGAAAAAAACGACATTATCCTTAAAAGAATGTTCTACACGAGTTTAGAACAAGGGTAATAAAGTGGCCTAAAATTTTACTTTCGCATATCCATTCGTACACTAGTTTGTTTGCATTAAAAATTTAATGGTGTTGAAAAATGGCGTCTTCAATGAGGCATATCTAGTGACACCTATTCGAACTTTACATTTATTATATAAATCATAGTGATGTGTTCAGCATGTTTTTTTTTTTGTTTTTTTTTGCTTTTTTTTTTTTTTTTGACCGACTTGGGTAAAATATAGAATGTATTAGATTTACAATACATCACATGAAAATGTATCAAAGATTTCGCGATGATCACGCATTAGTGATGTTTATACCTGAGCACAACACAAATTGATTTTTGAATAATGGTCACTACGTGAAAAGGTGACCCATGCTGATAGCCTTATAATTGACAATGACCCAAGACAAGTATCTGGTAATCTTCGCATTTCGAAGTTTTGCATTGTAGCATACACAAACTAATTGTTTCTCTTTAACCGATACTCTCAACATATGCTTTCATTTGTAAAACACCACATCCGGGGATCTGACGTTAGTCCTGCATGTAATGCAACAGTTATGCCTATTTCACACTCTGCTGACAGTAGTGGTCTTTTGTTACCTTGTTGCTTGCTCGGATTTATCTCTTGTAGTGATTATACGGTTTTCTTTATACCTGTACATGTGAATACCGGCCTTTCTTTTAAACTACTGTTCATTTCCGTTAGTCTGCGATGGAAATTAACCAATTTCTTTAACCTGGTGTTTGCATTATCCCTCGAGCAAAACGTAAGGTGTATGGAACTTTTTCCAATGAGTAAAAGTGCAAATTTGATAAGTGAAGTGATTATGCGCTATGACACGCTCTAAAGAGGAAAACACCTGTGCAGACGTTCAATCAAAATTCTAATGTTGTTCAAACTGGCGTCTTTTGATCCTGATTGCTAGCTTAACGTGGGTATTTTAAACAAATTCCTGTAAAATATGTATGGAGATGAAGACATTTTGAGGTTTTTTTTTCAAATGACAATAGATGTAGCAACGAATGTTTGTCTTTCATCTCTGGGAGGTTGGACTTTGCATCACTCAGATAGAATATATTATTATAATTACCTTAACAACAAACAGATTTTGAATATACCAGGTAGTGCTCCAACACCACATCAACAAAGCAACAGTACCAATCAGCTCAAAACAAAAGTTGAACATACTTTTTTGTGTAGCTCTGAAAAGCTCATAGGTCGTATTGTTGTTACTTGAAGGGCTAACTTTTAAGTTTAAAGGAATTATTGGTTAAGCTACATGTTCCTCGGCTTGTAAATAATTTATTTAATATTCATAAATGATATCATTCTAACATAATTTTTTAAACTTGTGACACACTTTAATCGTTCCTTGACAAGGATATTGATATTTTTTATTTTGGTGAACTTAACTGCAAGTCGAAATGTAGGAACATTAAAAAGGAGAACTACATTTATTCCAGATACAAGATTGGTTAAGCTACATGTCCCTCGGCTTGTAAATAATTTATTTAATATTCATAAATGGTTAAGTAGTCTGTTATAACCCTTCTCATTTTTTCTGTAACTGCTTCAATCTTCCCGTCTCCTCCATAGCAGTGATTAAAATTACAGCCATGGAGAAAATATATTTCTAAATTGTAGGAAGAAACGAGGAATAATTCCATGACTTGGTCCACAAAGAAGAAGAGCAGACAAACGCGAATATTTGACAATAGGATGGAGATAAAACCTACCAAGCCTCCCTTTGCTTATTTCATGGTGTCCGATAAAGATTCTGAACGGTTTCATATACGGGCATCACACTATTATTCTCTGAGACACGCAAGGTATTCTGGACTGTTTTAGTGACGGGAGATACAGAAAGTTGTCTCACTAACCGTACCCCTCTTTATTTTGAGGCGTAAGGCACTGGATGTACACTTCATATCCAAACTTGGGAATCACATTATTGATTCATTGCCGAAGGCGAAAGGAATATATATAATCACGCTGGTGAGTATATGCATGGAGTTGTTATTGCATGTATGTGTGTATGTTAGTGTATGTGTTTGTACGTGTCACTAGGCTTGTACACACAATAGGCCTATCTCAAGACAGCAATGATGGATACTTCTCATATTTCGTCTATAGAATTATCATATTAGGCGAAAGATATGATCGTTTCCAGTAGCGGTCAAAGGTCGTGTGAGGTCAACAGAGGTCATAAGCAGAAAATATTGTTAACACTCTATCTCTAGGAAGGAAGCATGGATATTTTTCATACTTGGCACGTGGATGCGTAATAGTCAGATGGTAGCCCCTATTGTTTCTGATAGATGTCAAAAGTTGTCTGAGGTCACCAGAGACGAAAATACGGAATCCTTAAAATCTGCTTGTAACCACGATATCCCAAGATAGCAATACTGTACACTTATCATACTTGGCATGTAAATTTATCATATTCAGAGGAACAGCCCTTTTGTTTTCAGTGGAGGTCAGATTCTTTTAAGGTCATCTAAGGTTATAAATCAAACCCCTTGAAAAACTTGACATTTCAAGGCAGAGATGAAGAATACTTTTCATACTCGGTCGTGTCATTTTAAAAGAGAGAGAACCCCATAGATTTTGTGCAGGTCGAAGATCATCTCAGGTCATCAGATTTTAAGCAAAGAAATACTCGGAAACTAAATTGGCAGTGGGCGTTACCTCCAAATTTTGTCGAAAAGGGCTGAATTTTTGTACCATTCCAAAGATACACTTACAGAAAACACCACTGATTTTTCATAAGCAACTGTTAGAGCAATTGATACTTCTAATTTTAATTACCTACTTATGAACACGTGTGAAGGATATGCGACCATAAGATAATTAGAAATACCATAT
>WURT03000027.1:2239213-2259546 GCA_009936505.3 Holothuria glaberrima
GTTAAAAAATCGGCCAAGTCGTGACGCTATCGGCCAAGTCATGACGCCCAGTTTCAAGGGGCGGATTTTTCTAATGCATCAGTAGGATTGCATCGGGCTTGTAAATACTGAATAGGTTGGCTGATTCTGCTCTTTTCTTGATCTGAGGACTTGATTAACAGCGCCAAAAGTGAAATGCTGCTTTAAGGAGTCAAATGCACAAATTAAGAATACAGTCGCAGCATGAAAGCATGCTTCCAGTCTGTCTATACCATCTTGATACTTCTTCATTTCATCACCTCTGTGTACACGGTATCCCCATTTTATGCATGGTATTAAAGCAAGGTACCTCAAGAAAATATTTTGAAATGCTACATGGAAATGTTCATGGAAAAACTCATGGAAACTTAAACCTTGGAACATTGTATGAAAGAAACAGACCAGGAGTTTTGTTTGTACATGCAAAACTTACAAATAATTCTGCGCAATTTTGGTTGTGGAAAAACCAAGTTGATGTCAATATGTCATTTATGTAAGTGTAGAAAAGATAACACTTGAGAACTCAATGTTTTTTTCACCAGCTGCAAGTTACACTGTTTTTTCCTTCTGTTGAGATTTTAAACTTGCATCAAATGATGTTATTTTCTTTCCAAGTTAACTTTGTAGTATTTGTATTGGTTTTGTCACATCTGGTAAGTGGTATTTGGTGGTTTCTAAACTGCTTACTTCATAGCATGACATGGAAGGGAACTTCCCTTCTAGTTTAATGCCAAATATGGAGGTATTGCAAGGATCATTCCACCAAGGAGATGAATTGTTTCCTCTTTTCACAAGAGGAAGGCAGTGCTTGCCGAATTATCTATTGTTCATAGCCAAAAGCCTTTTGAAGCCATTCTCCCTACAGTGGACAACTGATGAAATTGATAACATTTTACTACAAGGAGACAGTCTATGTTGCCTTATATGTGCAAAAATTCCAGACCTTAATTCCAATATTTTACTTTTGCCAACAAATTTACCAAAATATTTTAGATTTGATGATGTGTATTTTTCATTTCATTTAAAATAGTGTGTACATTGTTTGGCACTTTGATTGATGCCAATAATGGTGCACATGCTCTAGTACTGAGTGTTTCATTAGAAAGAGCAATCCAGACCATTTTTCAAAAGAGTTGTCAGTGCATAGCCATTTTTTGTTCATCAGCCGTTGCTATATGTCATTTCCATGACAGATTCGTTGCTTTTGACCCTCATTCTAGAAGTTGCGTAGGTTTGTGTTGTGCTGAAGGTAAAGCTGGCTGTCTGACCACTCCATCAGTTGAAATGTTATGCAATCATTTACGAGCCCTGGCCCGTTCCCTTACAGACAGGCCACTTTCCCAAGTTCAGTTTGACTTACATGGGTATTTACTAAGGGGAATTCTGAAAACAACTTTTCAGAAGAATGCCAAGAAGGAACCATCTTGCATATTGTTACCAAACTTGACAGAAAATGTCACTCGGTGTACCCTAGGTTATAAAAGAGACTGGAGAGGTTATGATCCAGCTTTAACTGTTCAAGAACAAGTAGATTTGGAGAGCACTTTTGTGTTGTCTATTCCCCCTAGTTTCTCTAAAAAGCGGCAAAAACTGGACCAAACAGCTGCTGTTTCTGAGTCCCATCACAGGCAAACTTGTCATGGAACAAATGCATCTGAAAAATTAATTTCAACATTTCACAGAACTGTAGAAGATGGTCCAGTCAATTTGTGTGCATGTTGTGAACAATTGTGGTATAGCTATAGTGTAACTGTCATTATGTCAAATTCCTCATTGATAGTTCAAAACAAAAATTACATCAAGGAAATTGTCAACCAAGATGGTAATTATATTTTGTGTCATACGTGTTTGAGATATTTCAATGTGTCAAAAGTTCCCAAAAGTGCAGGGGTTACTTTTCCACCGGTGCCGCCCCAGTTAGAATTATGTCAACTAGAAGAGAGACTTGTAGCATTGCCAATTCCATTCATGCAAATTACAGAGTTGCCAAGAGGTGGTCAGCTAAGTGTTAGAGAAAATGTGGTAAATGTACCATCAGATGTGAGTACCATAGTGAATGTGTTGCCTCGAACCCTTGAAGAAAGCCAGACAATTCCAGTCCACCTGAAAAGGAAATTATCCTTTAAGCATGCTTATCAAGTTCAGGCAGTTGGACCTCAAAAAGTAATTGATGCAGCCAAATGGCTCTTTGAAAGTAGTTCTTTGTACAAGGATGAAGGTGTGGTGCTCAGGTCAAGGGATACAGGGCAGTACGCCACACAACATACACAGTCTGTTTGGAATTCATTTTTTTTGGAAAATGAAGGAAACTCTACCATTGAACATTTAGTATGGCACATTGTGAATCAAATACAGACCTTTCTTCTCACCAACCACCATATTTGGCAGAAAGTAATAGACCTAATTAACAACAGGTCATGCTGTCTGACAAACTACTGGACAAATATAACACTGCTTACATTGACAGTGATGATGATTGAACAGAGGTTGAAAACTTCAATGACAGACCCTCTTGAATTGTGATACCATGCTTATTCCAGAATTTGTTGACAGTAGTGATTTACTGCAGTCTCCTTTATGTTTTGCTCCAGGAGAAGGGAATAACCCAATAGGTATTTTCAAAGATCCCCACTCCGGGGTTTTATCATTTCCAACTCTGTACTGTGGACAGCCTCATGATCAAAATGTGAGCAAAATGCCATACAGCCTGTGTTGTAAAATTGAGCTTAGACATACGGACAGGCGGGTTGCAAAGTGCATCCCAAATTTGTTTTTCAAAGTTAAAAAACTTTAAATCAAGCAGATCCAAGACAAAACCAACATTTTCTTGAGAAAATGTAAAAGTACTCTACAGGAAATCACTGCAGGTCACTTGAAAGCACCAGGCACCCTTCAGTCTTTAATTCATGCAGATGAAGGCTACAGAATATTTAGAACTTTGCGTGGCTCACCTCCATATTGAGAAAGAGCTAAAAAAGGATTTGTTTGCCATGATCCGTCAGTTAGGTACACCAATGTGGTTTGCATCATTTTCTGCTGCAGAAACTAGTGGCATCATTTGCTTAACATTCTTAGCAAAAATTTACATGGTAAAGAATTGACATGCACTGAAACAGAAAACCTTTCATGGATACAAAAAAAGTAAAATGATTCAAAGTGATCCTGTAACCTGCTCCAGACATTTTGATTTCATGGTTCAAAAACTGATCTACCAAGTTCTGAAAAGTAAATTTCATCCAATAGGTCAAGTGGATGACTTTTTCTATCAGGTTGAATTTCAGCAACGTGGGTCAACTCATATTCATATGATGATTTGGATTCATAATTCTCCTAAATGGGGCATTTCTCCTTATGATTAGGTAACCAACTTCATAGATACCTAACTTGTTCAGATTCTGCCTCTTCACAAGATATGTCAGAATTACTTAATTACCAAAGTCACAGACATGCTAAAACATGTAGGAAAAGAGGTAAAAGTGTGTGCAGATTTAATTTCCCAATACCCCCAATGAAACAAACCTGCATCGTAAGTCCACTCAAAGATGATGAAAGTTCTAATATTTACCTCCATTCCATATACGAACGTATTTGCAAAGAGCTAGTTACTATGAAGTTTGGGGAAGATATAACTTTTGAGATGTTTCTCAGTAGATTAAAAATATCTGAGTAATTGTATATCAAAGCAATTTGCTCATCTTTGCAAAGAGATCAGGTTTTTTGAAAAGGACTCCAAATGAAATAAGAGTTAATAGTTACAATGCTCTTCTGCTTAGCACCTGGAGAGCTAACATGGACTTGCAGTACGTTATTGATGCCTATGCATGCGCCATGTACATCGTTACATATATGAGTAAGTCTCAAAGAGGTATGAGCAACTTGATGGAAAAAGCAGTTAAAGAAGCCAAGGAAGCAGGAAGTTCAGATATCAGGCAATAAGTTTGGCACATTGGGAATAAATTCCTGAATCATGTGGAGATGAGTGCACAGGAGGCTGTATATTTAGTATTGCAAATGCCACTACGTAAAGCATCTAGGGGGTTTGTTTTCATCAATACTTGTCCTCCTACCTGAAGAAAGAAAAATGCTATTGAAACCAATGAACAAACTCCAGGAATTAGCAGACTAATCAAAAGATATAGAAAGATAATTTGCTCAAAAAGAATGCAAGAAGACCAAACGTACTTGAAGATTATACCCTTGCAGATGTTACTGCATGGTTTGACTTTCGGTATGACCAGTATGAGGATCAAAATTCTAGTGGCAATGAGGATGACAACCCTGAAGATACTGCAGGCACTCATTCCAGCATCCATTACAGAGTTGGTTCCCTCAGTTTCAAGAAAACAAAGAAGCCCAAAATTATACAGTATATTCACTATCATGAAGAAAAAGACAAGGAAATGTTCTACAGAGAAAAACTACTGTCGTTTTATCCTTGGCATTCAGAAGATGGGTTGCGTGGCAATTGTGAAACATACCAGGAAAGCTACTTGTGTGTCTTTCATAAAGCAGTTGAAAATGAAAGTAACTACAAGCAGCTTGGGTCTATTATACATGACATAGAAAGCAGTAACTTATTAGATATTTTTTTAGAAGAGATGACTTTGAAAGTGTAGTTGCCCCAAATTCACAGTGTGAAAACCAACAAGACCTCCACACAGGTACTACAGAGGCAAAGTCTTATGCTGCTCTTGATCCAGGCCTTAATGCTACTTTTGCTCAGTATGACCTGGCCCAAGATTTACATCTAAGTGTAGCTGTGAATAGTCCAGATTTGCAAGAACTGCAGCGTAAAACTGATACTCCAGATTCTAATTTTAGAGCAATGTGTCAAAAGCTAAATAGAAGGCAAAGAATCTTTTTTACCATTGTTTACGCTGGTTTAAAACAAGAACTGAGCCAATGTATGTATTTCTGACGGGAGGGGCTGGAGTTGGAAAGTCACTGGTTCTGAAGACATTACACCTTGCACTTAAAAGAAGTTTAGGAAAATAGCCTGGTGATAATCCAGAGAGTGTCAGGGTTTTGCTCACAGCTCCTACAGGCAAAGCTGCATTTAATATAAAAGGGACAACCCTTCACACTACATTCCAGATTCCAATTAATCAGGGGTTTCAATATAAGAACCTCACTGCAGATAGATTGAATACACTGAGAGCAAGATTGAGAGATTTAGCTGTTGTGTTCATTGATGAAATATCCGTGGTTGGTAATGGTCTTTTTAACTTTGTCAACTTACGGTTGCAGGAAATAATGGGTGTCTCAAATAAACCATTTGGAGGAGTGAGTATTGTGGCATTTGATGACTTCTTCCAGTTGAAGCCAGTGAAAGATGGATGGATTTTTCAGAATAGCAAACTGAACTATTCATCTTTGGCATCCAATGTTTGGAAAAATCTTTTCATGATGTATGAATTGACAGATATTATGAGGCAAAAGAATGATATTTCATTTGCACAGTTATTAAGTAGAGTTTGGGAAGGAAATCAAAGTGTAGAAGATACTGAAGTACAGAAAACAAGACAAGTGAAAGTGCCATCATGTGAACCAATAATTCACCTTTATCAGACTAATGATGAAGTCAACAGTCATAATCATAATCTTTTCTAAACATTAGATGTTAAAGTTTTCATTCATTGTGTAGACACTGTGATAGGTCATTTCACTTCACAGGTAAAGGAAAAACTCTTACAGAGCATTCCATTAGAACCTCAAAAAAACAATGGGTTTGCAAGCAGTACTTCCAGTTGCAGTAGGCCAGCAGTGTGAAATAAGTGTAAATGTCCTGGTGGAAGATGGTTTGAGACAAATAGATCACCAGGTACAATTAGACTGATAGACAAAGTGGATAATCCAGTTATTATCTGGGTAGAATATGATGATCCATCTGTTGTTTTGTGTCATGGTGACATCCCCAGTAAGTGGACCCCTGTCACTAAGATCACCAGACAGTTTAAAGTTGGCAAGAGCAAAAATGCTGAGATCCTGCGAAGGCAGTTTCCTCTACGCTCTGCCAGTGCTATGACTGTTCACAAAGCACAAGGTGATACAATGGGTCAGGTGGTCGTGGACTTCTCCAAAAGGATGTTTACAGATCACATTTATTATGTAGCACTTAGTAGGGTAACTAGCATGAATGAATTGTTCATTAAAGGCTTTTTCCCAGGAAAAAAAGTCAGCGATGTAGTCAAACTTGAGATGGCTCGTATGAGGCAGGATAGAAATTTACTCCCACTTATCCAAGATTTGAGTAGGATGGAGTCATCTTGCCTTATCCTTCATCACAATGCTAGGTCATTGGCAAAGTATATTCATGATATTGAAAGTGACTCTAAGATTCACTGTGCTAGTATTCTTATATTTACTGAAAGTAGACTTCGCACCCTAGCCACAGAGTACCAGTTACTAGGCTACACATTATTTGTAAATCCAGGTTGTGAAAGCCCAGCTGGAGCTAGCACTTGTCATTGCACATCAGTCTTTTACAGAAATGATATTGTTCCAGGAAGTATAACCACTACTTATAGTGATGATAGTGAGGTAAAGTATCTGCAGTTTCCATGTGAGAGTTTTAAATCTGTTACTGTTGTTGCTATTTACAGATCCCATAAGGGCAGCCTAAGTCATTTTCTAAACAAAATGGATGCTCTCCTCAAAGAAGTTTTTGAGGATTAGGCTACAACTAATTTGCCAGTTGTTGTGTTAGGTGACTTTAATGTGAATATTTTGGAAACTACACCATCAAGTGTAAAGTTAGTTCAGTGTTTCCAAATATTTGGTTTCTACCAGTATGTTAAAGGACCTACCACTGATTACATGTCATGCTTAGATCCCTTTTATCATACACTATTGCATAGTGGAGTTTGGGAGTACTATTATAGTGACCACAAACCAATTTGGATATCGTTATGAATAGAATAGTGAACTACAGTACAGTAACCACATGAAACTCAAGAAAGGTGGTCAAATGGAGAACTCTTTGTAATGTCAGTACTGTACAGTAGCATAATTGTAAATTTACACATTCTGCATATAACTTAAGCACTGACCAGGTCAATATATAGCTGTATGTACACTATAATTTCTACTTGTGTCTCTGATCAAATTATCTTTCTAACTTACAGTAAATTGTGTTAGGCTTGGGTCACATTGTATTCTTGTAATGGTTCTTTAGTAGTGATCTATTTTGAAGAATATATTTAGACTTCTCTCAACGTAACTGGAATACCTTAACTGAAATTTTACCATTATAGTTCTTTGAATCATATTTTGACATTGTATTAAATACTGTATAGTAACAGACACATGACTTGTAACAACCTCCTACTGTACAATAACAGTAGGGAACTTGCAGTTGCTGTTTTAGTTACAGCAGCTGTACATGTGCACAGGTACTATACAAACAATTGGACAGTACAGTACGGTAAGTATACTCTACAGCACTTTCATGCCGTGTACTAATCAGCCCATTTTTTCATTCTTAGTAAGTCTGCTTGCAAGAAATGTAGACTCAGGTATGACTAAATTCTCTCAAAATTTAGATTTCATCCTGCTAGCTAATGCCACTTTTTCTTTAAATATACACAAATCACCACTTGATGGCTTGATATAAAATTACAGGTGCCACAATCTTCTCCCTTCCCACTGTCAACACTTACCATGGCTTCTACCTGCATCACATATTTATCCCACACCACAAATTGCGCCAATTAGTATGACATCAAAGATTTAATTTTAAGATTGAAAAGAAGCCAACAAAAAGGAGAATACTTAAAGGGAAAATGCAGCCCCCCCCCCAAATTTGAATGAGTGTGCCCCATCCGATCCTTGTTCTGGCTCTTATCAATCATGTAACAATATGTTTGTTAAATCATGCAATATTCGGTGTTCGTATGCAGAAACATAATGAAAGATGCCTGTGAGTGACTTAAGAGGAGATTTATAGGATTTAGCAAACTTTTGACAACAAACTTAGGGTGAATGTTATCTCCCTTTAATTTGAGAATTAACTGGGGTGGTGTCTACTAATTAAGTTATTGTTTTGAATCCAAGTACTACCCACATTCAAAATTTCCTAAGGCTCATTCTGTAATATAGCATTTTGCTTAGTTTACACTATGGCTTAAGGATGCCAAGGTTTTTAATTACAAAAGGTTCCTGCATTTTGTCAACCCCTCCATGTTGAAGTTCATTTCAAAATGTTTACATAACAGTTTCTTTTTCATTCACAGATGCTTACAATAGCTAAAATAAAGGCATCCAAGGGTTCACAACCCTTTCATCTGCCATTGAGATGCAAGATTACATGTACCTTGCCATCTACGTCTTATGTGAAAGATGGACAGCAGAAGATGGTTCAACAGCTTATGCTTTGTGACAATTCTGGCTTCATGAGAGCTATATCTTTTGATGAGGAACAATCAGGTGCTCTCAAAGATGGTGCTACTGTGACTCTGAAAAACTACATTCCAAAGTCTGACTCGATTATAATAACAACCAAAACAAAGGTGTTCCAGTCATCTCACTTTCCTATAGACCAGTTCATCATAGATGAAGCCATTTCTGCTCTTCGTCCAGCCCCCCACCGCCAGCTGACATATCATCTATTAAGTCATCTCCAGTGAAAACATTGCACACTGTCCAAGGAACTATTATTCAAGTACGTTGTCAGAATAGTTCAAACCCAATGTTTTTCCGGATGTCAGAGAGAAACTCTAGAAACCTTATTCTGGTGAGACTTCCATTCAATTCAAATATTTTACCATTGAAATATCTATGTAGCAACTTAAGTAATTGTCACATCTTTGACTAAGCAAGATCATTTTACAAACAGAGTGCCTGGGTGTTATGACTTCACATTTGTGTCTATCAGTATGATTTTCTACAATTTTTTTTCAAATTTCATACTAAGGAAAGAAGGTTTCAAATACAAGTCGAGGGCCTGTGAGGTCGCTCAACATTTGGTGACTCAAAATCACCTTTCACCTCTTCCAAAAACAGTTCAGCGGTCATCAATGTTTCAAGAAGCATAACTGTGATACACTACATACATGATATGTGCATACCCCTTAATAAGTAGATGATCTATTTTTTTTTCATTGAGGTAAAGGCCATTTGCAGTCACCAGAGGTCAAAATGTGATCATTTGGAGAATTGCCAATATATTATACACACTATCTCAGAAAGATAACTTTGAGGGAATTCTAACTTGGCATGTAGATTCACCATTTACAGTGAAACATATTCATTGAAGGTCTGAAGTCACCAGGGGTCAAAGTCTAAAAAGCTTCTAAACATGATGTCTCAAGAAGCATAACCTTGAGGGATCTCACATTTGTTGTGTAGGTGGGTCATATTTAGTAGGTCCACATATTTTAATGGAGGGGTCATTCATTAGAGGTCATCAGCAGTCAGACTCGGAAGAGATTGTAAACACCATATATCTCTAAAGAAGACTAAGCTCAAGGGATTTCATACTTGGCATGTAGATCCACCATATGCCACTTCAAGGTCCCTGTCATTTGTGGTGAAGGTTAAAGGTTATTTGAGGTTACCAGAGGTCAAAATCTGAAAAACTTGTAAAATGTGTAAAACTTGTAAAATCTATTTTGTCGGCATTTGACATTGATTACATAATCATTGTTCGATGGTGGTCAAAGGTCAAGTGAGATCACCAGAAGTCAACTGCTGAAAAACTCACAGCATCATATCTCAGGATACAGGGATCAAAATTAATGAGCCTTCAAACTTTCGGGACCAACTGGGCTGTAGCTCATTAAATCTCGGGGCAAAATGAGAAATCAAGGGGCCCAAGTAGTAAAAAGTACTGTAATTTCACACTGTTATTTGAACTTGCAAAGGTTAACCTCATTGATGTAACACTTTTGTGTTGTCCTAGTGCTTTTTACATGCTTGGAAACGTGTAGTATGGTTGTAAAGTTGAGGCTAAAACTAGCCCGAAACCAGTCTGTCCACACCTTCTCAGAGCAGTACTTAACAACGGTACATTGTGTAGTGTGCACTGCATTTTCATGACAGAAAGTTTTTAAAAATTTTCTCCTAGCTCAGGAAGTTAATCCCCTGCTAAAACATAAACGAAAGGCATCTGAATACCTGCCAATCACTCACATGAACGCTATTCATTTGCCCGAGTGGCCAAGCCGTAGTACGGCAGATTTTGCAAATCCTCCCAGTCACTCATAATCATTGTTAATTGTGATTTGATTGGATGAACCTAACATCATTCCTATGTGCAGACAATGATCTAGGCCGTGCCTGTAGTGTGTATGTAACAGTACTGGTACTGTACAGAGCTGGAGCTGCCTTGAGATATTAAAACTGTACGCTGACTGCATTTCGTGTGATAGATTTTAATATGTGTAGGCGTGTGTGCATGGCTTTCACTGTACAAATAACTTACTACGCGCGCCAGGTTTTATGGTAGCTAAACCTCCTTTGAAATTGCGTGCAATGTATTACATAGTACGGCGTGCTGTACCAATAAACGAGATTTGCGTAAGTGTAGCAGGAGTTTTATTGGGCCTTCAAATTTCCATTTTTATTTGCTCATACCAGCATGCTGGTGTGAGCTATTGTAATCATGCAGCGTCACTCTATCTGTCCACAATTGTTCAAAATGCTCGTCCTCCCACATGCTTCGATGGATTTGTTTCAAACTTCGACACAATGTTACTTGGGCAGTGCGCCCTTTGGGGTGACCAGGAATTTTTGGTGCAAGGTCTCATGTGGGCCCTATGGCCCATTTTATGAAATTCTGCAAAATGCTTCTCCCCCTACAGATTCTCTTGCACAATGTTGATTGTTTGTCACAATGATACTCTATTAGTGGTCCCTTCAGGGCGTTCAGAAATTTTGGCCCCATGGTCTAAGATGGGCCGTAGGGTCCGTTTTGTGAAATATTGCAAAATGGTTAACCCCTCTTCCATTGAATGTTAAACAGAGTAGACAGTCTGTCATAATGATGCTTGGTTAGTGATCTGTTCATGGTATTTTGGAAGTTATGGTACAAGGTCCAATGTGGGCCCTTTGGCCCATTTTATGAAAATCTGCAAAATGTTTTTCCTCCTACAGATTCTCTTGTACAATGTTGATGGTTTGTCATAATGATACCAGGTTAGTGGTACCTTCAGGATGTGCAGAAATTTGGGGTCCAAGGCCCAAGATGCGCCCTAGGGTCCATTTTGTGAAATATTGCAAAATCGTTAACCCCTCCTCCAGTTAATGTTTAACAGAGTTGACAGCCTGTCATAATGATGCCTGGTAAGTGGTCTGTGTATAGTTTTCTGGCAATTTGGTCCAAGGTCCCATATGGGCCCTGTGGGCCTTTTTTATGAAATTCTGGACATTGTGTACCCCTATACATTCTCTTGTACAATGTTGATGGTTTGTCGTAATGACACTTGGTTATTGGTTCCTTCAGGTTGTTCAGGAATTTGGGTCCAAGGCCCAAGATGGACCGTAGGTACCATTCTGTGAAATATTGCAAAGTTATTTACTTTTCCTCCAGCTAATGTTATGTTAATGTTACTGATGCTTGTCAGTGATCTGTTTATGGTATTCTGGAAGTTATGGCCCAAGGTCCCAAAGGGGCCCTTTGGCCCATTTTATGAAAATCTGCAAAATGCTTCAACTACAGATTCTTTTGTACAATCTTCATGGTTTGTCATTATGGTACTCGGTTAGTGGTACCTTCAGGGTGTACAAAAATTTTGGGTCCATGGCCCAAGATAAGCGTTAGGGCCCAATTTTTGATATTTTGGAAAATGATTATTCCCTCTTCCTTTTAATGTCATACAGAGTTGATACTGCTTTTGATAATGATGCTTGGCTAGTGATCTTATTATTTTTTCTGGAAGTTTTGGTCCAAGGTCTCATGTCCTAAGTCATTTGAGGTCATTTAAAGTTATATAACACTTGTGCTAGTAAAGACAAGAACCCGGGGACCCTAGGTTGAAGGTATGAGTTTCTGCACTATTGGTCCTCTAGTGTTACCATCCATACTGTACTATCTTGCATAGCATGTGCACGCAAGCAATGGCATATACCCGTACTGTTTCCAGCGCTGGTACATGTATGCATTTCAGTACTGTGTAAATTAAGCGGTGCATGCCACGCTGTTGGTTTAGAGGTTGAAAAGGAGTTTGTCATTGGTAGATGATCTTGTGAGGCTTCGTCTACATTACTCATGATTGACAATGGTGTACGGCAAAGCCTGCGTGAATTAACTATTCCTCCATATTTTAAAAACTATGAGCAATTACAATTTCGGAAGTAATGCATTTGTAGCGGTTTTTAGTGACTCTCAGTATATGAAATACACAGGTCATGTGGTGGATGGAGAGGTTCATGTCGGACTGTACAATTAGACTTGCACTGTGTAGGAGCCATATGGGCCCCATTCTCATTCAGCCATAGCCTGAGCAAATTTCTAGAGGCATCGGGCCCACAGGCCACTGTTGTTTCGACCCCTGGGAAACATAATGTCAGGGATCTCATAGTTATTTCCTAAATGTCTCAGATTGATTTGATGATCGCTGCTATTTTGGTGAAGGTCGTAGGTCATTTAAGGTCACCAGAGGTCAAACTCTGAGAGACATACAAAAAAAATGCCTCAAGAAGCATAATCATGAGAAATCTCCTAATGGGTATGTAGATGCCTCATATTGAAAAGGTTATCCCAGTGTATTGTTTTTGGTGGAACTCAAAGGTCATTTCAGACTACCAAAAGTAAAACTAAAAGTTTTTTAATACAGTGTAATAGCAGTACCAAATTAGTCGCCTATTCCTGTTGCCAAACAATCACAAAGCGACCCTGCTTTCTGGTTTAAAGTGTTACTTGCTCAGTAAAGTTGGTAGTATTCATCGTTTTTTCACTCGGTCCCTGATATTCTGTTAAGTTGTAAAGGAAGAAATTGGGTTAGAAATTTTGACTCCATCACTGGTACCTGACTCCAAAAATGTTAAGAGCTGAACAATTGCATGCACCACTTAGTCAAAATGGGTATAAAGGAAACCTCACAAAAAAAACCTACTTTTAAAGAAAAATAAATGTCTAGACTGATTGATGCCCCTAAATGTTATCTTTTTTGACCTGCTAATGCTTGAAGCTAAGGTACTCCTCCTGTCACCTATGCTAATGGATACCCAACCTTGATGCTACCTATACCCTCCCAACGGTGCTACAGTCTGCCATAAAATTTAGAATGCATATATATGTTCAAATGTATGCGTGTGACTGCTCTTCCTTGACTGTACGAAGTAGGGAACATAAAGACTACATCCATTTCCTCGTGTATCTGCAGGATGAAAGTCCTCGACAAGTGATGGTGAAAGGCAGTCCTGTTGCCGTAAGTACCATTACTATTCAACAAAAAAAAGGGATACCATAAAGCTGTCTCTGTGGAAAGAGTATTCATCTTAGGATGTTAAGCCAGGAGATTAGCTGACTGCAAAAAACATGGTGCTTTCAGAATACCAAAAGGAAAAACAACTCAGCTCAACATCTCGTACAACTTTGGAGGTAACTGTTTGTCATTGGTTGCGATGAAATAGAAACCTATACATGCATGATGGCATCATTACGATCTTCTCAGCCCATAAGGAATACCACCCGAGACCCCCGTTTTTGGCCACAAATAGGGGAGATGACATGTCTACCCGAGTTGGTAACATTAGCTTCATTGAACGCTCCACTGCACAAATTGGTTCTTAAGTAACCATCAATTACCTTCCAAGAGTGGTGGACTGCAACAGTTAACAGTAGCATGCACAATGCACTTCAAATAGCTCGTACAGTTAGTCAGTATTAGATGTGTCCATGTTGGATGTGTCTACAATCATATGGTGGCTGAATCCAATTAATTATGTGCACTCAAGGGTAAATCCTGCTAATGGCACCACTTTTGGTAGTTAGTTTACTATCAAGTGTCAAATTATTTCTCCCCTGGTGAATCTTAGGACTGGTCTTCAATGGGAAGGATTGGCCGTGATGATGTGTGTGTGTGGGTGTACATTTCTAGGGTGTACAACTAATGACATGGAACAATGGACATCAATACGTCCTCGGTTGTACAACAATATGTCATTGGTTGACAATAATCACAAGGTTAGGGTCAGAACAAAGAAAAATGTCATCGGTTGTGCACTGAACAAAGACAGACAAGACTGCATGTGTGTTTTTGACACTTGGCTTGTGCACACAATATCTAAAAAACAAACTTTTATGGCTCTCAAACATAGTGTGCAGGTACCTCATATAGAGTTTAAGAACCTATTGTTTTTTGATGGAGGTCTAAAGTCATTTGAGGTCACCAGAGGTCAAACAATGAAAACATAGTTCTTGTGATATCTCAAGAAGGAAAACTTCAATAAAGCTGATACTTAGCAGGGTAGTGTCCCATATAAGGTGAAATAACCCTTTCATTTTTGGTGTTCCAAGATCAACTGGGGTCACCGGGGATCAAACTCTGAAACCTTTTTAACTTGGTATCTCAAGGGAGGAAGTTTGGATAGATTTCATATTTCATATGTTGATGCCTCATGGTGAAAACAAGAACCCTGTAGTTTTTGGTTTCGATGATAAGAGAAACCTATGCAATTGTGATGGCGTGTGCGTATGTGTACATGTGTTTGTGACGCTTTGCTCGTTAGCACGATATCTCAACAAGGGAAACTCTGACAGTTCTCAAACTTGGTACACGGATGCCCCATATAAAGAAGAAGAACCCTGTTGTTTTTGGTGGGGTCAAAGGTCATCATTCATCTGGGGTCACTTGGGGTCAACTGCTGAAAACCTTGTTAATACGATATCTCAAGGTAGAAAGCTTGGATGAATTTCATACTTAGTATGTAGATGCGTTATGGTAAGAGGAACAATGTTATTTTTGGTGGTGGTCAAAGGTCATGTGGGGTCAATCTCTGAAAATCTTGTTAACATGATATCTCAAGGTCGGAAGCTTGGATGAATTTCTTACTTAGTGAGTAGATGCGTTATTGTAAGAGGGAAAACGTATTGTTTTTGGTGGGGGTCAAAGGGCATCTGGGGTCGCGAGGGGCTAAACTGAAAACCTGGTTAACATGATATCTCAAGGTAAGAAACTCGGATGAATTTCATACTTAGTATGTAGATGCAGTATACGTGGAAAAACCCTTTTGTTTCTGGTGGGGTCAAAGGTCATCTGGGGTCAAACCCTGAAAATGTTGTTAACATGATATCTCAAGGTAGGAAGCTTGAATGAATTTTATACTTAGTGTGTAGATGTGCTATGGTAAGAGGAAGAAACCTATTGTTTTTGGTCGGGGTCAAAGGTAATCTGGGGTCACCAGGGGTCAAACTCTGAAAATTTTGTTAACACGATATTTCAAGGTAGGAAACTTGGTTGAATATCATACTTAGTATGTAGATGTAATGGGATAAGAGGAAGAAACCTTTTGTTTTTGGCCGGGGTCAAAGGTCATCTGGGGTCACCAGGGGTCAAACTCTGAAACATTGTTTACACTATATCTCAAGATAGGAAGCTTGGCTAGAATTCGTACTTTGTATGTTGATATGTCATAGTACGAGAAAGAATGCTATTATATTTTATGGAAATCAAAGGTCATTTGGGGTCACAGGGGGAAACGCTGAAAACCAGTATCTTTGTCTGGGGTCACCACAGGTCCAAAAAGAATTTTGCAAGAATTCCCAAGATTTTTATCTAGGTCACCACATGTCAAAAAGCAAAATTTCCCAAGATTTTCCAAGCTCTTTATCTAGTTCACCACAGGTTAAAAAGCAAAATTTCCCAAGAATTTCCAAGATCTTCATCTGTGGCCCACCACAGGTCCAATAGCAAAATTTCCCAAGAATTCCCAGGGTCTTCATCTGGGTCACCACAGGTCAAAAAGCAAATTTCTCTCAAGAATTCACAAGATCGTCCTCTTTAGTCTCCAAAGGTGAAAATGCTAAACTCCCAAGAATTCCCAAGATCAAATATGAACACAAAACTGTATTTTTCCAAGACGTTAAGATAGCATGTGATCAGCGACTAAACGAAATGGGATAACATGGCATTTTTTGGTATGAAACGTACATCATCGGAGCCTCAATGCATTTTTGCATCCTGGTTATTTGGAGGTCAAAGGTGATTCAGGTCACCAGGGGTCAAACTCTGTTAGCCTTGTAAACACAATATTTCAAGGTAGGAAGCTTGGAGAGATTTCATACTACGTCTAGCCTATGTGGATGCCCTATGGCAAGAAGAAAAATAATATTGTCTTTAGTGGAAGTCAAAGTTTGTCTAGGGTCCTAGGGTCAAAGTATGGAAACTTGACACGATATCTCTAAGCAGGAAGCCTGGATAGATTTCATACTTGATATGTGGATGCCTAATGGCAAGTAGAAGAACTAAATTGTCTTTGATGGTCAAAGATTATTTCCATCACCGGGGTGAAACTCTGAAAACCTTAACACGATTTCTCAACATAGAAACCTTGCATACATTTTAAATTGATGTCCGGATGTCTTATGGACAGAGGAAGAACCCTGTTTTGGTATACTCAATTATTACATGAGCATCTTTTAGGAAACCTCAGTGTCTACCCTTACTTGATTCAAGTTCACTTCAGACCACTGTTAGTCCTAGGATTAAAATGTAGAGGGGGAATTCCCCCACTTCCAAATATTTCGGGGGAACCTTAAATGTTTGCGGGGATCACTGAGAAAAAATGGGTTAAGTTTTTACTATGTGTGCAGTAAACTATTATTTTGGTTAAGGAGACGAAACGGTTGTTGAAGATATATTTTTGACCATTGATATTTCTTCTTGTAATTAAGCACTCTATAATGGTTACAGTTGAGAAACTTACCTTTAATTGGGCAGTTTTGCCAATTGGCAAGTATGGAAAATTTGCACAGGGACTAGGATTTTCTTGCAGGAATCACGCAATCAGGCATGCTAGTCTAATGCGATAACTGCTTCAGGCAAAATTATGGTACTTCCCTGGATAGATTTTTTGTTTAAATCCTTCTATTGTCACTTTTTTTCAGAAGTCATCCCCACCAGAAGAACTGATTGATTTCAGTTACATTACTGGCTTTTGAGACAGGAGAAGAGTTTGACCTACTTTGCCAACTGGATGGAGATGACATTGTCACATTCAAGGCAGATTCCAGTATCATTTCATCCTTCCTTCAACGTTTCAGGCAACCGTTTGATGAAGAAGATACCCTCAACGAAGAAGATTCCCTGGAAGAGCAGCTCCTTTCTTGCCTCCCAGGCCTTTGTCAAATCTTGTTTAAAGATGGCAAAGTCACCCGTGTTCATACGCCACTCGTAAAACTGGAGTAGACTTACAGTTATATGATCGTAAATCCCTGGAAGAACAGCTCCTTTCTTGCCTCCCAGGTCTTTGTCAAATCTTGTTTAAAGATGGCAAAGTCACCCGTGTTCCAGTAAAACTGGAGTAGACTCACAGTTATTTGATGGTGTTTGAAGCTGTTATGAAGGGTTTGCTGAAAATCACTTGTAACTCTGATTTGTTGTGATTCTTACGTACAATTATGCCTACACATAACATTCTCTTACTTAAGTCAGTATTGAAACATCTGATTAAGAAATGAATATCCATGATGTACCATGGAAGAGTGGCCTTCAGTGATTATATTGTGATATTTTTCAGTGAGATATGTACATCATACCTGACAGCCTTCTGATCTGGTATTATTTGAGCTTTTGATAAGTTTGTACTGAAAATCCCTCGTTACCTTTTCATTTATCCAAGATACCCATACTGTAACTTTTGCATCTGGGCAGAATCATTTTAATGCTGTGGTTGTATGCAACCTGAAGTGCATACTCTGCTTTCTTACCTCCCAGGCATTTGTCAACTTTTGGTTAAAGATTGCAAAGTTTCCCATGTTCATACGCCACTAGTAAAACTGGAGAAGACTTACAGTTATATGATCGTGTTTGAAGCTGTTATGAAGGGTTTGCTAAAAATCACTTGTAAACTCTGATATATTGTGATTCTTACGTACAATTGTGTCAGGCCTACATAACATTCTCTTTAGTCAGTACTGATACATCTGATAATAGAAATTAATCTCCATGATATACCATGGAAGAGCAGCCTTCAGTGATTATATTGTGATGTTTTTCAGATTTTAATAGTAAAGGAGCAGCGAAATATGTACATCATACCTGACAGCCTTCTGATCTGGTATTATTTGAGCTTTTGTTAAGTTTGTTCTGAAAATCCCTCGTAACCTTTTCATTTATTCAAAATACCCATACTGTAACTTTTGCATCAGGGCAGAATCATTTTAATGCTGTGGTTGTATGCATCCTGAAGTGCACTCTGCTTCCTTGTCTCCAAGGCCTTTGTCAAATCTTGGTTAAAGATGGCAAAGTCACCCATGTTTATAAACCACTTGTAAAACTGGAGTAGATTTGCAGTTATATGATCGTGTTTCAATCTGTTATGAAGGGTTTCCTGAAAATCACTTGTAAACTCTGATTTGTTGTGATTCTTACATACAATTTATGTCAGGTATACATGACATTCTCTTACTTAAGTCAGTATTGAAACAACATCTGATTAAGAAAGTAATCTCAGTGATATACCATGGAAGAGTGGCCTTCAGTGATCAATAAAAAAGGAAAGTTACTTATGAAATTTTTTGTCTCCTGTTGTTTTAGTTTGGTCCTTTAATGTTTAATGTGATGTTGTTCAGCTGACTTTAGCCAGAGATTGAACACTCCACTGGTGCACAGAAGATGCCTTTGTACTTTACGAAACCCTGGGTAATGCATGTTTGGAAGTACAATTCATTTTAAGTGCCAACTCTTCGAATCCCACCAAGTTTACCATGGCTAAAGCCCTGACGTACGACATTCTTTATGAAGTATCTTCAGTAGTGGCATTTTCATATGGTCTGCAGATTGACAGCCTATTGCAATACCGTGATTTCTTGCGACCATACCAATTCGCATTTATTCTTTTTGAGGAGATATTACTTGAAGATACCGCATTTCCTACCAAAAAGTGAATCTTTACTTTTGGTAGCAAATGAGGCACCTTTAAAGGGGAAATATTCTCATCCCAGGCAGTTCCAATTCTCCCAACTAAGATAGTTCTAGCCCCACCCATAACTGTCTTTAGCTTCTTGTGCAGACACAAACAGTTTAATACAAGAGGCCAAATCCTTGTGAGAATGCAAGGCCTTAATGTGTAATCAAAACACTCTCAAACAACCGTCCCGTGATCTCCACCTCCATAACCATAACTGAGACTATTGTAAGACTAGAAGCCTTTGGCTTTTGATTTCACACTGGTATTTATCGAACAATGAGATCACGCTATAGTATAGTTTCCTATGCCAATGTTGTAGGCTTCGTGTAAACGTTTGAACCTAATGGGTGTGCCAACTTTTAATCCTTGCTCAATTCAGTCTTCATTATTCTTGAAACAACTGTCACTCAAAGTAAAGTCAGGCACGAATCTAGGGGGACATTCGAGGCCCACACACCCCGTGTTAAATGAGACAGAAAGTAATTGAAAGAAATGGGGAATATGAAAAGGAAGAAAAGACAGACAAAGAGAAAAAAGAAAAAGAAGGGTCAAGGGAATATGAAACAAGGAATTGGCGGGAAAGTAGTAAAATGCTACCGTTAGCATTTCCAGGACCATCAAGAGTTGTAACTTGATGATCTTGTTATATAATATTTTCAATGGAATCTCACATGAAGAAGTATCTTTCACATGAATTCAGTTGAAGCAGCCTACAAGAGAAAACAGTCCCAAATGTGCCCCAAAGTGATTTTCGACCAAAAAGGTAAAATGGCTAAAGGCGTTTCAAGTATCGTTTGAACTATTTTCGAATGTAAAGTTCATGAAAACAATTTAACTTTTCTATCACAAATCTTTCGCAACGTATCAAAATTTTGGTTCTTCATTTTAACATCTCCATTGTTCTCGTATACACATATTTGGTCACTGAAGAGGGAGAGCGTTCCGGTTTGCCTCTACTTTTGGAAGACTTTTTGAAGAAAAGTTTATACTACAGCAAATTAACGGGCACTTTAACCCACCCTTGCCTCCATAGAAGACACATTTAGTAAGTGTGTTAGTAGAGAGATTTCATATAATTTCTTTCATGGATAGTGATTCCAAATAAAAATATCGGGGGGCATGGAGTTGACCGCCACTAATTATTTCCTATCCACACACATACACACACATATATATATATATATATATATTTGAACAGAGTTCTGTGTAGCATGGAAATAGTAACAAGAAAAAGTAGACAAATG
>WURT03000027.1:2262272-2296129 GCA_009936505.3 Holothuria glaberrima
TATATACGGCTGGTGCGGTGGTTCGTCCGAATTACGCCACTTTGAAAAGTAGAGACAGACTGAGATTTTCTGGTCTGTTTAGTGCCTATTCAGTGTCAAAGTTAATGCTTCATTCTGGTGCCCATAGTTGTGTAAATGTTCCAGAGCTTCTGGGGGTTTCATCACCCGGTCCTATATATATTTAGTTTAAATGGGGTTTTACGGCTCAGTTTGTAACCAATTGGTTTAAGTCGGGCCGGCCACGGCCTTTTTTCCGGTTGTGGATCACTGGCTTGTTTTCCATACTCCCTTACGCTGAGCACCAAGCACAGTGGCAGTAAATTCTATTTTTAAAGTCTTTGGTATGACCCGGCCAGGATTCGAACCCCCGACCCTCCGGCTGCAAGTCGGATGCTCTAGCCACTTGACCATGCAGTCGGTATCGGTGCCGGTCCCATATAGAGGGACATTACTGAAATGGGCCCTAACTGCCTAAGAAAGGCAAATGTGCACAAAGTTGAAGAGAATCTTATGCTCCTGCCATGAAAGTACTGCTTCGGAGATAGTTCGTCCATGTCCTGGTCGACTTTGCTGTTGTAGCAGACAAATGAAGACGGGTATGCCGAGTTAACATTGACATTGCCAAAGGTTCAGCTGCGTTTCCCGATAGGTTTTTTTTTTCTTCAGTCTTCTCCTTCTTTTTCTTTTTGTTTGTTCCGTCGATGTATTTAAAACTTCCATTGTGTGTTACGAGGTCTTGTCCTGTCTTGTCACAGGCATTTTGTCATTTTGTAGGGAATGTAACTCTTTTTCGTCGGGGAAATTTCCAGCACCCCCGCTCCCACTCATCGATCTTTAGGTACGCCCCAGCTGGTCCGGCCGATGGATTACCTTCACAGCAGGTGTTGATTATGTACTTCTCTTCACGTACATACTCTGGTATTGCGGGTGTAGTCAGTTTGGGTACAGGAGCAGTAGCCTACACGTCGATCCGCCGGGCGGGCAAGCCTATGAATTGACATTGTGCGAGACTTCGTGACATCAAGATAATTTTGCCCTCCCGAAACTATTTCCTTAAAGGGGAAATGCAGTCCCCCAATTAGAAGCGGTGTACCCTGGTACACTTGTTCAGGAATGGCTCCTATCAATCATGTGACAATATTTTTGTTACTTATTTCTAAATTTATGCCGAATAACTCATTGGTTTACCCTCAATATTCAATGATTTGACACAGGAACATTATAAAAATACGTGTGAGAGAAATAAGGGTAGATCTGTAAGATTTAGCAAATTTTTGAAAGTAATCTTGGGGGACTTCCTTCTCCCTTTAAAGCTATTGTTGTAGCTGGTTTCCATCTTTTTAGAAAGATTTTGAAGGAATTGACAATTGCGCAAAGACGATAGACGAAATTGATTCATGGCCCAAGAGACTCATTTTCTTATCTGATGGTCTAGGCTACATTGATTGGATTTGCTCAGGTTTCTTAGATTTAGGATGTTGCGTGGGTGTCATGATTCAAAAAGCGGCGATCCTGGATCCCCCTCCAAAAGAAAAGGAGAGAGGGGAAAACTAATTTCGTGAGGGTAAAGTTCCAAGAAGCAAGTTCGATTGCGGAGGTTGGATTCTAGTCAAACAATAGTAAATTAGGCACTGCCACGCAATGGTATTTGCTAACATCTAGCGGTCAAAATAAATATACACAAACTTTGCAGTGCAGTTAGGACCCTTTTTTGAGAACCCTGTCAAAAAAAAAAGGGGGGGGGAGGTTGAAGCCGGAAAATTCCGTCCCCTCTGGATCCAGGCTAGTGCGCATATAATTGGCCCGTTCAAGCTCCTAAAAAAAGTTTGCAATAAAATGAAATTAAGACATTCGTTCCTCACCCAGCCTACGAAGTAAAGACGTTTAGAATTCGATCGAAGCACACGAATGGAACTTTTTCACTAATTTAGTTCATGGTTGTACACAGTACCACGTTCATTGGGAACTACTATGAAGACGCTCTCCACTCGTCAATCCTATGATATCTTGCTCTACTATACCACGTACACGTCACGTATGCTACGTTAGTAATGAACGAAATACTCGTCTAGTTGGCAAGCGCCCTCGCTTTGTAAACAACCTGTGAAAAGTGAAAAATTTTGCTAACGTCTTCACCAAAACTACGTCTTCAACGGATTCAAAACAAACTTTGACAAAGTTAGAAACTAAGCCAGTTCTGTTTTGATTATAAGCATGTCATGGAAACACTTAACAGTAAATAAGCTCAGAGACGAAATATAGCCATCGGGCCAACATCATTTATGATAAGCCTAATGATGATGAAAATGTTGGAGTTTGTTACAAAGTGAATAAATTTTCTAAAAATATGTGGACAGCTTGAGCTACTTGAGGTGCAGTCTTTTTTCTTCACTTTAACTCAAGCCATTGCAGCTTGGTTCAAAATATGACCACTTTCATAATCCTGGATATGTTTGGGCAGCAGCTAGCATCTTCTTGGGTTTGGGCCGGGTATGCCATATCCCCGGCCTTTAAGGAGAGCATTGAAAACGCCAGGTGCCCATGCATAATTGGCCAGAGTAGACCCATCAACTCAGAGCAGGGGCGAATGCAGGATTTAACCAACCCCCAATCAAACGTGAAGCGGCAAAGGAGAGGGGGGTTAGGAGGGGCCGAGGAGTGGAGTCCCGCTCCACGGCATGGGACCTTTTGAAAATTTCGCGTGAAATTTCGCTATTTGGTGTCGGACTCATAGGCCTACAACGTAAATTATAGACAGTACAATGGCTGTAATTAGGCTACTTCCCATTCAGAAACAAAATCAGTAACTTTTCGGTTATAACCCCAGTGGCGCCGCCAGGATTTGATGACTGGGGGCACAGCAGAAGATGATAATAACACCCTAGAGAGGCACAGAGAGTCGGTATATATGGGTATCTACAATGGTTTACACCTGGTTGAACCTTTCACCCAGCGCAGATCTAGTACGATGGAATTATAACGATTACAGGCTCCCGCAAACTGGTTAAGCGCGCTGAGGAAGAAAAAGAAAAAGAGAAAACAAAGCCGAAAACCCGAAAGAACTGACTTCCCTCTCAAAAATACACACACACAAACAAACAACAGACCCCCTATAAAACACACACACAAAAAACATCACATTCAAATCAATTTTGAACAATTGAACTTCTCCAGATAAGTTTCAGCACATTGCAGACAGTGCAAAATTTGACAGGCACCAGCTATATAACCCATGCCTTCCGGGAGCGATCCAGGCTTCCCGGGAACCAGCGGGATAGTAGACGCATCACTCCCGCTCTACTTTGTGGAGACTTATCATGGATGTAATTGTCCTTGCAGGGTCGTCGGGGATAAGTTGTCCAGAAGGATGTCAACTGAATGGATATTGTCCACGGGAAGGAGCTGTCCGCGGATTATGACGGAGTCGTGACCAGCCCCTCACAGATTCACCCATTTAGCCCGTTACCCCCCCCCCCCTCCTTATTAACTGTGGACCCTTTTAGCATGGACAAGCCTCAATGCAAACTTACACAAAAGGCATCTTAAATATTTTTAGTTGCAATTTAATTACACGGCCTGGGATAAAGAAATGTTCGTTTGGCTGTTCTGGAGCCGATATATGACCGACGGAGGGTGGGGCCCCGGGGTAAGTTCTCTACAAGAGGTAGCAACCTGACGCAGCGACAAAGTTAAGAAGAAGCGGCAAGCATGGCGAAACGAGCCAAAAGTGTGGCTTTTCAGCAGGGCTGTAACATTCGAATCCGGACTCGGACTCGATTCCGGACTCGAGTCCGTTTTTTGCCTTACTCGGAATTGGCCCGGAATGGGAGGTGACGGAATCGGAATTAGCCCGGAATGGACTCAGCTGGACTCGGACTCGGAACTGATTCCAGTCGAGTCCACAGAAAATATAAGTTTCATCAATGTTACCTAGGCAACATTATTATTGGTGCACAATTTAATAAGCAAATTGTCACATACAGTCAACTAAACTAAAGGGTCAGCCAGAGTATGAACGTGACTCCTGAAAAGTGCCCGTTTTCATCATAAGTATAATTGTAAATAGTACATAAAGCATTTGTATGAGGCGCTTCATTGTCAAATGGCCGGACTCGGAATTGGCCCGGAATTGGAAAACCTGGAATCGGAATTGGCTCGGACTCGGAGGGTACTGGACTCGGAACTGGCCCGGAATTGGGTTAGCTGGACTCGGTTACATCCCTGCTTTTCAGTGAAGAAAATCTCATAATCTTATACTTTGGGTTTGTTCGAAAAGAATTTTTAAAGTTTGGCTTTTAAGTTATGCAGAAGAAAATGTGAAAATGTTCTTTTTTTCATTTGAAGAAACTTCAGTGCACGAATTTTGCATTTTTGTTGCAGAAACTTTGGAATTTCATATCAAATTAAATGAAAATTTGAACTTTCCATCCCACTACGTACTGATCGCAGCCATTAAGGTTCCCCGACAAAAATGAACAATTTTATCGATGGGAACAACTTTACCTGACCGGGGCTGTGACCCCTGTCCCCAACTGGCGCCATCTCTGCATCCAAACCACTGTACCCAATCGCTGGTCTAGATACAATCCACGAACAACGAAGCTGCGTCCCCAGACCATCCGAGACCAAAGCAGCGTCGTTTTGAGGATAAACTAACCCATCCATATTCTGACGAACTTCTCGTGGCAGACCTGAAGAGGTTTTACTGCAAATAAACCATGTACGGCTGATGTGATTTCCTTTATCATATGCTGGGACCGTAGCCTGGGCGAAGAGGCTAAGGGGCAGTTCATGGCACTTGGTGGAGCCCCTAGTGACGAAGATAGGATAGTTGGCATTCGGGCGAACCATTCTTTTGTCACGTTTTCCATGGCAGTCGTCCTTAGAGAGGGGTCTAGGCGGAGTTAGAGTTAGATGAGGTTTTACGGCTCAGTGTCTAACCAAACTAGGGGGGTCTAGGCGCAGGGGTGACATTTACCATAGGCGTGGATCCATTTCCAAAAGTGAGGGGGACTTCATCATTTGCGAATCGCTGTCCTGAGGGAGGGTTCTAAGGGGAGGGGTATCCCCTCCCCTTTGGAAAGTTTTTGCTCACGTAAGGTGGGCTAAATGCAAAATGGTGCTACATTTGGTGCTAAATTTGAATTGAATATGTCAGCAAGATGTTCTAGTTTTTTTTTTTTTTCGTTTTGCTTGTTTAAGTGATTTTTTAATAAGTCCTTGGGATAAACCCTAACTACACTTCGTGAAGTGAGTGAACAGTAAATTGTTAGACTTTTTTCCATTAACGAATCGCTGTCCTGGGGGAGGGGTCTTCCCTTTGAAGAAAAAATGAAATTGGAAGGTGTCTATATGGCAAATGGTGCAATATTTGGGCGAAATTTAGCTTTTAATATGTAGTGTCAATTCGTAATCACAGATTTAGTTTTCATCATTTTTTAAAAAGTAGGGGGAGGGACTTTTTGGCGATGTCCCCCCTTCCAAAAAAGTGAGGGGGACTCGTCCCCCCCCCCGTCCCCCAAGCTCCACGCCTATGACATTTACGTTAGTCAACTTAGTTGTAAAATGGTGCTTTCTTTGGAAAAGTTTCGAATCGATCGCATGTCTAGAAATTCGTATTGTGTAGTGAATATTATTTCTTGGCTTGTATATTGGAGAAATGGGAGGGTGTCATCTTAGGCCGAAAGGGTGAAAAACCCGCCCTTCGAGAATTTTTTTGTTTATGCAAGAATGTTGAGATGCAAATTGATCTATCTTTGTTAAGCTTTGGACTGATTATATCGTTACAAATTTTCATAATTATGTGATTTTTCCGATTTTTTTTTGTCAAGATGTAAAGAGAAGGTGTCCTCCTCAGGTGCTAAATTTGAGAAAATTTTGCATACGTATGATGGCTTAGATAGAAAATGGTGCTATCTATCAAAGTTTTGAACTTAATATAACATGTTTAGAAGTTCTTATCATTTGTTGATTTCTTTCGGTTGTAACATGGTACTGCTTCAACGATGGACAAATTTGTTGTCGCGTAGAGTAGGCCCACATCAAGAAAATTTTTGTCCTGCGTTGTGGGAAGTAGTACTTTCTAGTTTCCACGGCATGTGTAACTTGCATGTAAACGTTCTTAGATTTCATGCTTTAGAAATTTAGAGTGCGAGAAAAAGGTTCATTCGAAAAAGTTCTCCAGACTTCGGTAAAATTCCTTTTTAAGGGGAAATAGCACTAGAGGATACTTTTCACCGTGATTTTCAGCATGTGATACTTTAATCTAGGCTATTACATATTTCCCTAATTTTGCATGCTGGGACATGCAATATAAGAAAGGGTAGGCCCACTAAAAGCCTTTAGCTTATAGGTCTCGTGAGTTCTTTCATCATGTAGTTAAAGTTAAGGGTAACAACGACACGCGTAACCGGGCATGGACGGATCCAGTACTTGAGGAACAGACTCACTCGTCCAGTCAAATAAATTTGTAAATAGGTCAAACAGGTCAGCATTCATTTAGGGTTTGGAAACCTCAGTAGGAAGCCCTCCCTTCCCCCCCCCCCAAAGCTATGCCCCTGCATGCTAATTGAAATATCACAACCATACAGAAATTAATTTGGTCCTCTTACAAAGGTACAGACAGTGGCATACCTTTGGGGGGGGGGACTCCAGCCATTCTACACAATCTCAGAGCCTCCTAGCATCCCTCCCCCCACTGGTGATCGGAGATATGTTGAAAATCAGTGTGAGTCATCAGAAGAACATACACCAGCCCTGCCATCTAGGGATCCAGCACCCCTTTAGCCCCCACCTGGAAAACTGGCTACCTCACTAGGTACAGGGGTGGCACCAGGTAGGAAAAAGGGGAAACATGCCCCTCTCCATTGGGAAAATTGCCATACTTGTGAAAGCAAATAAATTAGTACCATAAACCATGCAAAACCTGATGGTGACCTTTTACCCAATGATTTGTTTTTAAGGGAGGCAGATATATATCAATGAAGAACTCAAATCTACAAGATTTATTTAACGAAACTATACAAGCAATATCAAGTTTCCTCTTCAAAGATGCAAAGATGCAAATTTTTTATTTTTCTTCACAACGACTCAACACTTAGCTGCATCAATATTTTAGGGGGCTTTGCTTTGCTGTCCCCTCCTTCGGTGAGCTTGGCACCCATGTTGGACAAGTTTCGGCACCACCCCCTGCAAAGCTAGCTCACTGGGGTACACTGCAGAGACTGCAACCTACAGCTTTGGCATTGTAGTATGGTGCAAGGTGGCAATGTGTTTTGAAGTAAGGTATAGAATTTACCATGTTTGTCTAAAATGGACAGATCACCCAAGTACAAAGTATCGTTGGTTACATGAAAGGTCATACAACTTGTCTAATGCCCCTATTAAGGGAATTCACCCACCCCCAAAAAAATCATGGTTCTGCTATGGACATGCCATCTGACTTTCCCAAAAGGAAAGAAAAGGGATTTACCCTCCCACCCCCTAACCAACCTTTCCCCTCCCAACCTCCCACCCAAGCCAACACATTTTGTTGAAACTTAAGGTTTTTAGTTCACTCAATTGAGCACCACTGGAGATCCCCCAAGTGCCTATGGACAGGAAAAACTTCAGAGAGCTGTCCAAATTTAAGTCTGGTTCAGATTCTGTGATCAAGCTATTAATGAGTCACATATTTAGTTTCTATTCTTCCCACAGCTTGTAAGGATACCAATGACAAACATTACATGAAATAAAAACCAATTTCAGTCACTTCGATATTTTCAACAGTATTTCAAACCAAATTACTACTCCACTGCAAGTTCCTGCCTTTCATTCATTTAAAATCCTATCTATACAGAACACACTGTTAAATTAAATTGGTAACTACCAGTTTTTGTATGGCTCCATCAATCCCTCACAAATGCTTGAGAGCAGGAATGAAACAATTTAAATCACTGCAAAACAGTAAAGTTATTATCATGTTATGAGTAATTGTAGAGATTTTTCCCTTTACATAGTAAAAAACACAATGGCTTGACTCAATTAAGTCAATGACTTGACTCTCAGGTTAGCAGTGGACATGACAACTCGGTAGAACCACAGCCCAAAGATATAGGAAAGAGGGGGGCAAGGGTGTTTGATCACCTGACAAAAATTAGGGAATGATAAGTATGCTTCCATCACCATCTTTTTATGAAAAAGACCTTCATTTTTTTACCCTGTGGAATATATCACAAAAATAATTCAATGGTTTTTGATACTTCTGCAACAAAACTACTCAAAATGTGCTCAAAATTCGTGGAGGGAGATGCTCTCCCCATTAAGGCCTCCCCTAGGAGAGCAACCTGAAATGTTCCCCTCCCCTATCTGCTTAGAACAGCTGCATACATCTATGCTACAGGACAAAGGTCCTACTGTAAATACTTACAACCTCTCAATGTTTGTGGGATCAATGGGCTGTAGTACATACTGTTAACAATGAACTGTATGATTGATAAGCTACTGTATAAGACTAAACAGGCTGTTAGCCTGTTACCATTTGTTGAGCAATGCAGGGAAGGAAAGCACTACGGTGCCCCAAATGACCTTGCAACATGGGACCACTCTCTTGCATTGACCAGGTTGAAGTACTGGGAGGGAGGGGAAGAAGCATGCTGGGAGGGGTTGTGTTTGGAGGGGAAGAGGCATGAATCCAATCATCAAGGATGGCAATTCAAACCACAGCTTTGTGAGTGAATATGGATGGCTATAATTGTTGGAACACTGACACAGAATTGACCCCCCCCCCCATGTTCTCCACTAGCCATTTTGTCTGTCAGCACGGAAAACTTGCCGCCTGGACAAAAAAATTTCATTAAGCAGACAGGTCCTTTGAAGAAGTTTTCAAATCACTTACTGTATCTAGCCCAAAACCACAATCCAAACAATAGTCCCCTGTAATCCCCTACTTTCTCCTATCAGTGAGGTGGAAGATTGTTTGCTTTTAGCTAGCAGAACAATTACCTTTGTTTATCTTTGAGGAACTTGCTGCTGCAGGTGGTAATTGATCCTATCCAGGGTCCCCGTTGAGATCTATTGAGTCGGGTATGTGGTTACCAGAGTCCTAAAAGTAACTGTCGTCCTCATGTTGTTTTCATTTTTTTGGTAACGTTTGGATTGTTCAATTCAAATTCAGCACCACATGTAGCACCATTTTGCATCTAACCATCTTAGGTGAGCAAAAATTTTTTGAACGGTGGAGGGGACCCCCTCCCCTTGACCCCTCCCCAGGATGGTGATCGGTGTCATCTGCCAGATCAGAGACAAGCGCCCAGACAAAGTTTGGACCTGTGAAGAACCCTCCCCCCCTTCATATCATGCTTGTTGTCCTTTATCCATTGTTAACTACAGATGAAAGTAGTAAACATGCATAAAATTACATTTAAATTAACAAATTTAACACAGTCATTTTAAGTTATTTCCACCTGTCTGATGATCTTTCTCACTCAAGTCACAATGTTTTTCAAGCAAGCCCATAGCCAAGGAGGAGGGGGAAGGAGGGAGCAGGGGGAACCCCCAACAAAAATCTTCACTCCTCTATAAAAGTAATGGAACCAATGCTTTAATGCATTTTAGTTTGTTGTGCACCCCTAAGAAAATATTTCCTGCTCTAAAAGCTTTTTCACCCCTGCAGTTCTGGCTATGCATGGGCCTATTTTTCAAGGGGAAAATTTTCCCTGGTTACAGGTACAGGTAATTTTACTGTAATTTTGGAAGACAAATACTATGGTTAATATCTTCCAGGATATGAAACTATTTTAGTATACTGCAGTCTGTAACACTTCTGCAGAGAACAAAGTACTCTAAAATCCAGAGAGTCAAAAAACATACCCCAACTCATCTTGATACCATGGTAACCTCAATGTTCCTCTGTATTACTTCTACCAGTATCTGATACCCTTTGTTGGCAAATTTCAGCTAGACAAGGGCCATTTAGCATTATTTCCATTAGAATAGCATATTAAGCCTAGCCCTGCCCCGATCTGTAATCACTCCAACAATGTTAGCATAACACATCTCAACAGAGAATGCATTTTTACTGTGACTACTCTTTAATACTTGCATTGCAGTACATCTGCATACCTTACATAGAATCATGGACTGTAACCTCTGTTATATTGGCTTTGTGCTGTTCTGTTTCCATCAACTTTGGCTGAGAAGGTAAATCATCTGTTGCCCTTTCCCCTCTTAGTCTAATACTCTCCTTTGCAGGAATGTAAATCATACTACTTGAAGGACTAGAATCCCCATTTTCATTTCTATGTGTCTTAAGATGTCTTCTCAATGCAAACTTGACAATAAATCCCTTACCACAAGTGCCACATACATAAGGCTTTTCGCCAGTGTGGGTGCGTGTATGGCGCTGCCAAGTACCCCACTCTGCGAACGCTTTATTGCAAAACTCACAAGCATATGGCTTGTGGCCTGTGTGGGTCCTCTCATGCCTTTGCACATGTGCCATCTGTGCAAACGACTTGGAGCAGTACTGGCACGGATAGGGTTTTAATCCTGTGTGTGTTGCTGTGTGGATCCGATGGCTGGAGTAATTTCGGAATTCTCTGGGACAAAACTTACACTTGTAAAGCGTCTTGCCTGTATGAATAGCCTCATGAGCTGTTAGAGACAATTTGGCAGCAAAACGCCGCCCACAATATTGACAAATGAACGGGAAGTCAGGACCACATTCATGGCGTTTCATATGCTGGTCATACCCTCCCTGAGAAAAGAAGCTTTTCTTACAAATGTTACACTTTTTGTGAAATTTGTGCTCAAAGACATCAATTTTTCCTTTGTAAACCAAATCCTCTCCTGACATCTCAAAAATACTGAGAGATTCAAACACTTTTTCTTCATTTCTGTCTGCAGTTTTATGACCATCTTCATCAAGGTCTTCTAACTCACCATAATCATCCATTTCATCATCTGTTGCCTCTGAATCATTCCCAGTTTCTACTACTGCAAACATTTCTTCACTATCTTTAGACTTCTCTTCATCACATTTAACATTTCCTACACTGTTTATTTCACCACTGGTTGAGCTCATCTCCATCAGTGCATTCCTTACCTCTGCATCTTCCCCAGAGTCCAAGAATATTGCCTCAACCCTCTGTGGCTTTCTGTTATACCTATGACGAATTCTTTCCATGTTTGGATTTTCTAAAATGGAAGGTGAAATGAACTCATCTGGGATATTTAACTGAAATGCAGCATTGCCTGCTTCATTTGACCCAAAAGTTTGTGAATCTTGGACAGAAATTGCTCCAGCAATATCAACACTTACTGCTGGTGTTACCTCCTCTTGATGATCAGTAGCTGTTTCTTGTTGAACAGTATTGATTGTATGAGGTGAGAGTGTAGCTTGTCCTTCTGTAGTAACTCTAGCTGTAATTTCATCCTCTATTTCAAAGGACAAAATTTCGACTGTTCCGTGGGCAGTTTGAAACTTAGTCTGAGGAAGAGAATGAGCATTTACTATTGCTTTGGTTGAAACTTGAGCTTTAGCTATTTCAGTAAGAGGCAAAGGTCCCTGAGAAAGCTGATCAGAAATTGGGACCTGGGCCTCATTACTGCTGAGTCCTGTCACTTCACTATTTCGTTGGACTTCCTGTGCTTTTTCCATTGACTGCACAAAAGATTTCAAAGCAAGAGCGAGAATTTCAGCATCTTGTTGACTTGGGTCAGGGTCTTTAGCTGGAGTAACCGATGTGTTGTGAGTCTTCATGTGACGATTCAAGACATGTCTTATAGCAAAGGACTTTTGGCAAACAGAACACGTAAATGGCTTTTCACCAGTGTGACATCTCTCATGCCTTTGAAGGGACCCATACTCGGCATAAGATTTGCCACAGGTATTACACACATATGGACGTTCCAAGGAATGAGATCGCACGTGGGTCTTTAACTGGCTATTTTGACGGAAACGTTTCCTACAGTATGGACAAACATATGGCCTCTCACCTGTATGACACCTCATATGAATCTCTAACAATGACTTGTGGGTAAAGCCTTTGTTGCAGTGTTCACACTTATGGGGTCTGTCTGTCTCATTGTAGTGGACACTTCTGCCATGCCTTTTCAACGATAAGAAATCACGAAAGATAGTATCACACTTTCGGCACTTAAACTGGTCCACACCAACATGATATTGTTTGTGCTTAAATAAACTATCACCTGTGCTGAAGACTCGGCTGCAGAACTCACACACAGCCTTTGGTTTTTCTGAGTGCATATATTTGAGATGCTTCAAAAGGCTGCTGGAATAACAAAAGGTTTTATCACACTGCTTACATTCAAACTTCTTTTCCCCTGTATGTGTACTCTCATGCATTCTTAACTGTCGTGGTTTAGCGAAAGTTTTCTCACAGTATTTACACGCATAGATCATATCCCTAGCTAATATTCTGGGTCCAGTCCCTTTTTCATGGTGTGTTTCATGCTTCTGGCAATACCACTCAGTAGAGAATCCCTTACCACAAAATCGGCATATGTATGGTCTCTCCTTGAGATGATATGTCTGGACATGACGTTCCAAAATGTTCTTCGTTTGAAACCTTTTTGAACAAAGTGGGCAGTCAAAGTTATCCTGGTTGGAATGACTTTTCAGGTGTGTTCTGAAGCTTGTCCATGTAGAGCAAACTGTGCCACAGGTATGGCACTGAAACGATTCTGGTTCTTCCTCTGATAAGTCGGCATTGTCTTTCATCAAGTCTTTTTGTTTTAATGACAAATGAGTCTTTTTGGTAAGGCCCTCTCCACTGTATTCAAAGATTGCAATGTTTCCTTCATTACTAATGGATTCTCCAGGATCTAAGTCTATGGATGAACCATCATCATCTTCATCATCTGTGTGTTCACTGTGGTCCTCTCCCTCCAATAAACTATTTTCTTCATTTTCCAATACATCAGGCAATTTGCTGCTTGCTTCTAAAATATCAGCATCATCCTGAGTTATGTTTGTTGCCATTTCATCTGTCTCCACATCCACCATTCCACTCTCAGTTTCAGGGGAATCTTCACAAACATTACCAAGTGACTTTTGAGAATGTCCTGTGTTACTGACATCAATGTGAGATGAAATAGGAAGGTTGGTCTCTGGGTCAAACATTGTCTCTAAGGAATTAGTCTGAGACTCCATGATGGCACTCCTGAAGAAAAAAAAATGAGAGAGAAAAAATAAAATGCAGAAGAAAAAGCAGAAACCTCATAACAGCAAATGTTTTGATCAATGGCAAAATCAGGTGTTGTTCTTTATTCCTCTGGATGTGTAGACTATCTATATGTATGTAATTATTAGGTCCTAAATGATGAGCTGTTCATCTATTCAACACCAAAGGATGAAATATAGTATGACAGAATTGATAAATATTAGGTGCTAATCAATGTTTGAAGTGAGAACCAATTACTCTATTTTGATAAGTAGTTACTAAAACACTTGTTCATCAAATACGCAAAACAATGTACTGTGCAATACAAATCACTTTGACTGTGCCTGCATGTAGGCTAAGTAAATGTGGAGGTGGGGTACACAGGGCTAACAGAGGTAAAGTAGAGCTTACTGTACAGAGTCACAAGAGGTTGGTTGAAAGACTCGAATGGACTGCTGACGGCAAATTTACTGTAATGTACTGTAGCTGTTTGCATGCTTTTACCTTTTTTGCTGCAGTGTTATTGACATTTCTCAAATTTAATCAATTATATAAAATAAAATAAGCTCAGAGATCATTATGAGCACTCAATACAACTCAAAAGGGTCATCTCTAGTGAAGACGGTATTTTGGTCAAAATTTTCTATATACTATACATGTGCAAACCTTCATAGTGATTTGCATATTGTACAGTAGATCAGCTGTGTACAATCTGCAACTTGCTCTCTTCTTTTTTTTTTTTTGTTTTTTCCAGCTTTTTTCTTTCTGTGGCCTGCGAAGTACAGTACTGTACTATACAGTAATATCGAATTTGCTTTATCCGCATTACTGTACATCGTAATTTGCTGCAGTACTGGACAATACTGTAACTTGGAGTTCCCATTCTGTCCAGTCCAGATGACAGCAACTTCACAATTACAGTAGGTCTGGTCTATGCACCTTGTTACATGAACCTAGGTGAACCCTTAGTGACTTCACGAAGCAAGATCACTCAATACTGTACTGTACCTGTAACCTTTTTCAATTCAATACTGTAACAGGACTGTATTTCTCAAAGACCGAGAAAACCTGGAAATGACTGACTTGATCCCTTCCTCATATCATGCCCTCAGACTGAGATGCAGCTCTCTAAACTACTGTAATTTGACAGAAACACTTAAGTGCAGTGGGCAAAGCTCTCTTAAGATACAGTAGTGTCAATGCAGTTTACCTACAGTACAGGTACTGTAACTTAATTTATAATTGTACCATACATCCTTTTTGCCCCTAACTCAACACCCTACAGTATCCTTGAAACTGAACATGGGTAAACTGTTGTTTTCAGTAGGGATTAAAGTTCACTTGAGGTCACAGCAGTGTTCTACAAAATCCTTGTAAACTAAGTAACTGTATTTATTTGTAAATGGTATTTCAAGGAGGATACTGTAACATTTTTACTGTATCTCATACTTGGCATGTACTGTAGTTGCCCCCTACAGATGACAAGAATCCTGTTATTTTTGGTGAAGGTCAAAGTTAATTTGGGGTCACTACAGGTCATAAAGTTACTGTAAAACATCATAAACCCAATACTGTATCTCATGAAGGGTAACCTTGATGGACCTCAAGGTTCACGTTTGGATGCCCCCATACAGTATTGCTTTCAATATTTATAAGTCAATAATTGTTTTGGTGGAGGTCCAGAGGATAAATAATGAAAACCTTGGAAATTTATGTCACATTTCAACAAGGGTTACTGTACCTTGAGGGACCTGGGCATACTTTACATGGAGATCCGCCTCCACCTACTGTAGTACCCTGAGTTCAACAAGCCTATTGATTTTATACTGGCAGTCAAAGGTCATTTGAGGTCTCACATGGTCAAACTGTGAACACTTTGGAGGAGAATGTGAGACCTAAAACATACAGTAGTACTGCATGTACAGTAAATGGCCCATGTTCTTAAGAGAAAATTGTTTTTTGGTGGAGGTCAAAGGTCCTGTGTGGTCATCACAGTACTGTTTAAACCTTGAATAACATTCATATACCTTCAAAGTAGGATCTCAGGGGGAAAAGAATTTCCTGCCCATCCATGAGGAATCATTACAGTAGGCCTTTGGGCTTTCTGGTACAGCAATGTGTGCATCATTATTTACAGCATACATATTACTTATACCCTGTATCTTTGGGCCACTGGTTGAACAGATGGTTAAGCACAGTTTGGTGTTCATACTTGACCTCACAAATTCTTATGAAGTATTGTTGCTTGAAATTGGTGACCTTAAATGACCTTTGACCTCCATCAAACACAACAGGGCTCTCGTACTTGATTTTATAACAGGGTTGCAATACTGGCCGATTACTGGCCAAATAGTGTAAATTTGGCATATTTTGAACCTCTTTGGCCAATGCATGTTCTCCGATACCTGCCAAAGCGATTTTGGCCCATTTTAGGCTGATTTTGCCCGATTTTGATTTAAGGGGTATGCAGCTAGTAATAAATGTATTCATCATTCCTTATTCCGTTTGTGATTATATATTCATCGTACACAGACCACACACAATTTCCGGCCCGAATAGTTCCCTAATTTTAGTACATGGGGGGAAAAGCATCACCTGTCAGAACTCTGGACCAATCAGACACGAGCATATGCTTCTAAGCAGCTGGTCTCTGCTTACAACACAGTGCCACAGTACACAATTGATATAGAATACGCCGCAGAACTTTTTATCCCGCTGAGTTGAAGCGTAGCATTCAGTGACTGTTTTGTTTTGGTTCAGACCTTTCGAATTGCATTGGACTAGGATGCGATGGGTCAAGTGTGATGGTAGGCCAATATAATTCCGTTTGGTCAAGATTGCAGAAACTGAATCCAAACTGTGTACTAATGAACTTTGGCTTTATGCATACAGCATGCATTTGACAGACTCTCCGCCCATTTGGGCTACCTGTTGCAAGAAATACTGTACCTGGTTGGTTTTCACATAGTAACAATCGGAGGGAAGACTTCAAGGCTCTGTATAGAGAAATGGCAGAGGATGACTTGTCGGATATGCCATTCACCAAACTGGCTCGTGCCAGATGGCTATCTTGAGGGAAGGTGATAACTCGTATATACACGAACTGGCATGTTCTTTCCTAATATTTCTCCACAGTTGTTTCAGAACCACAAGGCATCAACGGACCTCAAAGGTATAAAGCTAGAGAGATTTTGAATATGTTGAAGGATGATGTAAACCATCTATATCTGATGTTTGCTTTTCTGATTATGACAGAATTTGAGCCTGTTAACGCATTTTTCCAGGCTGACAAAGCAGATCCTAAAGCGTCTATTGGAGAACTTGATCTCCACTACCGTAGTCTGAAGGCCAGAGTGTATGACACTCGGGGTAACCAGAAGGCTCTCTCACTGGTTGACTTCGGAGCAAAGCTTTGTCAAAATGCCAGGATTTTACAAAGAGGCACACCGTGGAAGAACTGCAGAATGTTAAACTGCATTGCTTAGATATGTTGAAGGAGTGCATCGAACAAGAAGACGCTCACATACCAAATCAGAAAAACGTTGTTTTTCGGATTTGGCCGCTCTCACCCCAGATGCAGTTCTGACTTCTGCAAACTGCCCTTCAAGCATATGTTGGAACCACATTCCTCTGTCATAGAAGAGCAGTATAGACAGATTGTTCCAATTGACTGGAGAGAGGAATTCCAACAGAACAAAATCCCACAGGACACAGAGAAATTTTTGGTGTGAAGTGAGTGCTGTTTAAGATAGCCTTGGCCATAGGCAACTCTACGAACTATCCATCTACGCATTGTCTTACCTTGCAATTCCTCTGCGTACCACTATGGTCAAATGACTCTTCATTATAGTCACATCTGTGAAAAATTTGTTCCAGAATCGGATGACCCTGAGAACCCTCTATTCCATTATGAGGATCAGGACCACTATTCATTCATGTAAGGATTTTGTGGTTACCGAGCGCATGGTGGAGTAGTTCAAGGCAAACAACATGTACGCAACTGCAGAGAATGAGGAAAAGAACTAGGAAGAAAATGAGCTTGCTGAGCTGTTTTACCATGTAAGCCATTTTTCAGGCATAGGTTGCGTAATTGCATCATGAATATGTGTGTACAGGTGTGTGTCGGTGTGCCCGGTAAATTTTATTTGGCATATTTTTACCATTTTGGCTGATTTTTGGCACATATTTGGCCGGTGAATGATGGAACAACCTGGCAACCCTGTTTTATAATACATACAGTAGCTCTGCAGAGATCAAATGTAACTTGGCGTGCTATCTTCAGATACTGTGAACCAGCAAGGTTTTTAAAGTTTAGCCCCTGTGGTCGGTCCCAAATTACAGTAGTTTTGACAGGGTATGCCAACCAGACTGAAGGTTCACTAGACCAACGATCTACCAAGAGCACAGATCTACTTCAGGGGAAGTAGGGATAGCATTTGGGTTAGAACTATGTACAATATACAATTTTCTCCTTAACTGAGGTGACCTTACACCTTGTAGCAGGATAGAGCTGTGATTTACTGCTAGAGAGGTTTATTGTATTGCACAAAGATTTGAAAGAATTAATGCCATGTACCAGGCACTTGGCACGTGCCAGTTATGTTGGGTAAGAAATAGAGTGTGCAGGGTAGGAGTAAGACAGAAAGTGTCCAACTCAGAATCACTGGACTACTTGTACAGTACACACTTTGGAGGCAGCCACTCTTATCCTGAAATTGTCAGTTAGTCTAGGGCAAAACTTACTAGTGTTGAAGGGCCTATGACATCAGACTGCACTGAGGAAATACTGTATGAGCTCCAACTTTGCGTAAGTTTTCAGCACAAGCTCTCGTGTAGGTTTCTCGGAATGGTTGAGATGAGCTCTTCACAGTAAGGTCTATATCACCATTTGCCACTTTTTCATGGGAGTTTTGTGATTTCCCTATATTTTTAAATAAAACTGTAAGCCCCCAGTTGCCTTATTTTGAAAAGGGGCAGAAAAAGCTATGTTTCTGTATTGGAAGTAACCAGACAAATTTCTCACACGCCAGCTAGTTTTGTCAAAATTTTGTAGGATATGAGGGGCCACAGATTAATAACCGGTTTCATGCTATGTAGAGCAATGAGTTTCAGAACAGGAGGGAAAGACCTGAACCCAGTTATGTAACTTGAGGATGAAGGACCTGAAGTTGATAACCTGTTGAAATGTACAGCAGGATATAGGAAACCAGGCCTTGAATTTTGAGGCATGCGAGAACGATCACACACCAACACTCGCCTCAAATCACTGTGAGGAGTACGATTTTTTGCACACCTAGATAAAATATGGAAACTCCTGAAGGTAAATCTACTTACTAAAGTTTAATAAAACAGCACACCTACTACCACACTCCATAACTTCTTGAGAGGTGTGATTTGTAGCACAGTAGCACACCTGAAAAATCTAAAACTCAACTTCATGTGACTGTAAACAACCATGTGGGAAATCAATATTTTGTCTGCCCAATCAAAAAGGGCAAGTAAAAAAATGTCATGGCAAGTGAATTTCAGTGGCCCGACTTGGCGAGTGAATTTGAAAGTAAGCGTAGAGCCCTGAAGGAGTGAGTCACTGTGGTTCATTTGCTGCCCACTGCACAAAAATGCCAACCTTCAGCATTGCTCCAGATGTACAGTATTTGGTGACTCACATGTCTGTCAAATCGCAGTTAGTTCAGCAGGTTGGTGACTGAGGGGTTTGGTATTTCACACAAGTTATTAGCTACAGAACTAATGGGTATAGTATATCAATGTAAATATTTTGTCAATGAATCAGTGGACAATGCCTGACCATGTCTGCGGGTACAATAGTTGGGTGCCTTATTCCATTGGTACTTTAAGTGCATTTGGCCTTGTTGCTTGGAGGAGTGACATCAAATACTGTATGTACAGTAGGGCCACTTGACTAAGTCCAGGAAAACATGCATGCTTAGGCTGATCACAGACTGACACACAGGGGTTCATGAGGTCAAGGGGACACCTCCCAGCCTTTGGGAAAGTGGCTAAAGACTTTGGATACACTCACGTCCATCAGATGAGGAAGTTAAATGGGAGCATGTTTGGGAGAGAGAAGTGCACACCTTCCCCTGTTACACTCTCAGCACTAGTCCAAAAGAGAAGGCGAATCTGGCCGCTGTTCATCCAAACTCACTCTGGTATAGGGTCCTTGATGAGCCAATTGGCTTCCTGACCCTCAAATTCTAAAATTTATCTTAAAACATAATTTCTCCTTCCACCAATTTTCAATGGCACAGACTGCACAGTTTTTTAAAGTACAGAACTGTTTACAAACAAAAACAGAGTTTGAAATGAATTTGTACATAGGAACAAATGGAAAACAGGCCTACTGCACCACTTGACATCTAGATCATAGTAGCCTATGCACACATTTAATTCATGGCACCCACACATTCTCTAGCCCTTTCTGGACTTCTCTTTCAGCAGCCTAGTTGAGCTGTTCCACACCCTAACACACACAACATTGATTTACAGGCTGGGCCTTCTCTTGTCCTCAATAAAGAAGGGACTGTTAGTTTATCTGCAGCATATATATGCTGTAATGTAAAGGAAGTCTGTATCTGCGAACGGCGTGTACACTACTGTACCTTTACTGAAGACTAGTGTTGGGCCGCAAGGCTTATATTAAGCAGGCGCCGTGCGCTTTTTACCTCACGGTTCCTTATGTTTTGCTCACAGTCCATTCAAAAATAAGACAACTGGGAGTCAGCAATATTCTGTTTTTAGCCCTGCTAAACTTGCTTCGTTGTTTGAACGTATCAAACTTTGTATAAATCAAGAATTGCTAAAGGCCAATCCTAGTCATGAAACAGTTGCTCCTGGTACTGCCAGAAAATCATACAACCGAGAGCTACTTTTGTCAGCGTTGGCTCTCGGTCTGTGTCCGCTTAATGTAAGGCTTGTTGAGCCGTCACTGGCTGCATTACTGCATGGCCAGGGTTCATGCTCTAGACGAGGCCCTCCGGCTACTGTAGAGTCTAGATGCATGTCTGTCTGAGGCGATAAGCTATGCCAATTGTGATATGGGGAACAAACTACAGTATTTGACGGTAACCCTTTTATTGCTGTCACTGATGCAGGGAGGTGAATGGGTCAGTAAATGAGAGTGGTGTAAATTCTCTGATTCGTCCCTCACCTGCAGTAGGCCTACAGCACAGTATAGTTAGTTAGTCCGATATCTTTTCCATATGGGGTTTTCGAATACATCATACACCACTGCAGACGGTGTAGTAAGCTAGATATACTCATTGTTTACAAATTATCTGGCATCTTTACGTTCAAATCAGATTTTGTCTTAAAACAAAAAAGGAAAAGAATATACACACAAACCTTTTAATGATTATTTCTTACTAGTCTGACATAAATCTCATTTGATTCTCACAGATGGAAAAGATTTTGCAAGATTTGTAGCGACCAAATTCCGCTAACCGGCTAGCCTTAGTATGTCGCTTATGTAGAGGGCGTTTTCTAAATCTGCAGTAACTGCTGTATAACTACGAAAGCCCATTGAGGACATTGATTGTAATAAAATTTATTATTACAAAATTATTTAATTTGTTATTACCAATCATTAAAGTATCGTCTAATAGCACTGAATGGTCACTTAAAAGGACAACGAAAATCACAGTGATAATTTTCTTTAACCGCCACTGCACTCTGAATAATGGAGGATCACTTTGATTAGCCATGTGGTTATTGACCAACATCTCTCTTGGAAAGATCATTCTTTACATCAGCAAGTGAAGTGTCTAAGGGCGGTGTCGGTATTCTTAGCCGTCTGCGTCATCTTCTACCTAGACATATTCTCCTCATGTTGTACAACACACTGATCCCCCCTTACTTATCTTATTGTAATGTTGAGTGGGGCGGTGCTCTACCGACTAGAATCCAGCCACTCTTTATGATTCTTCAAAAGAGATGTATACGTATTATGTTCAATACTGCACCGTCTGCATCATACCACTCCTTTATTTGCTAAGCTTAAAACTCTTTTTATTTACAATCTTAATCGTTATTGCACTGGCATGTTTATGTTCAGCTGGGTTCATGGCATTTGCCCTATTATCTTTAACAGGTATTATTACTTTTGTAGTGAAATTCATCCATATCATACACGCTTCTCGAGTAACATCTCTGTTCCGTTTTTTAGACTCAACTCTTCCCAACTCAGTATTAGGTACATAGGCGTTAAAGTTTGGAACTCTCTCCCTGATTATTTAAGGAAGTGTATACAATCAAATATTAAACGCAAGCTTAAAGAATATCTTATTTATGCACAGCAATGACTTTTTGTATTGTTTTGCCAACCTTGTTCGTTTTTTCTTCAAGTTGTATTTGTTCTAATGCCGTTTCGGGGTGATTACTCCTATAAGCTTTTCCAAGCTTCTAGTAATCACTCCTCGGTCTCTTCCTATTTTTCATACTCAGTAAATTTATCTTCTTTACATGTCAATGGATTGAGTCTGAAATAAAGTTTTGTGAAACTGAAACTGTTAGTGGATGCAGGTTTGGCACCAAGGTGGGCGAAAGATAGACAGAGGCTCCCGTCTAGAAAGGCTGCCCCTTCGTCGAGGAAACTTTTTATTAACGTCGGTGAGCATTAATGGGCACAATAAAGACTGCAGTCCACTACGGCTACCACTCAGTCGACCCGAAGGTTTCCCTTTTTTTTTTTTGCTTTTAGAAGGAAAGCAGATTTTCCCACTAAACCCAAAATTTTCAAATTTCTCTAATAGAACCTACTGGTCTCATTTTTTTAAATAAAAACCACAATTTTAACTTTGTTTTCAATTGAACCCACTGTTTTTCAATAAACTTCCCTATTCCGGCGCGAGTTCCCCTTCGCAGGGCATCAGACTGCTGGATTTCCTATTTAGTGGGCAAATCCTGGTATACCACGACCGGAAGTATGACGGTAGAAACAAGATTTGAAGCTTTGGAACAATACTGATTCCCTTCAAGCTGTCTTACAGCAATTACGATCAGGAATTATGATGGGTGGTTGGGCACGAAGGGCGCAAAAAATCACTCTTTTGTAACATTTTAGTCATATCTTACTTCATTTAGCATTGCAAAAGTTACCCGATTTATTAAAAACTAAAGGTTTCCTAATTCAGGCTCCTCTCCACATTAGTCCCCTTTTATTTGGTTTTTGAATTCCAGGCTCTCATGCATGGGAATGATTCTAATCCTCACATTAGGTGATGAACTTGTACGTCCACAGCGGTGATCCGGGAAATTATCAAAATGCTGGGAAAGAAGCCCTTACCCACATTACTCACGGTTCTGAGGGTCTTACTGTGATAAGCAAGGAAATGAAATTTCCAGCATTTCTTACACGACAAATGCTGAACCGTGCCTAAAGTACTGACTTTAAAATACAATTCAAAATGCATTTTGTACTTAAAACTACCTAGCTGTAGGCTACAGCTGTGCTCTCTTTATGCAGCGCAGATGGTGTTTTTTTTTTTTTTTTTAAAGTTCAATCAGTTCGAGCTCAAGCACAGAACCGAAAGAGCTGGAGGGCTGCATACAGCTCCAAGGGCGACGTTTAAAAATAAATTTCTCTAAAGCATTTGGAATTTAAATTTCCTGACGTCCAAGGCGTCCTTAACCGTAGTGAGGCCAAGTTCGAAATCAATTCTGTGCGGCACTCTTCTTAGGGGTAGCATCCTAACAGTCTAATGAAAACGTTATGGATACACCGCTGGTAATATCTGGGATTTAATTTTCCTGACGTCCAAGCCGTCCTTAACCATAGTGAGGCCAATTCTGTGCGGCACCCTCCTTAGGGGTAGCTTCTTAACAGCCTAATGATAACGTTATGGATACGCCACTGCTAATACTCCTAACTGCAATGCTTATTTGAAGCAGTTGTTGTAAAAGTGGTCTAGTCTGCGAAGCCAAGACGACGAAGACATAGGCTTACGCTGTACCTTACACTGCTGAAACGACTCAACTGTGGCAAGCAGGTCACACCAAAATGCAATCTCGAAATTCATTTTAATGACCAAAGTGGCTTATATTCATTGAAATTTTAACGATCCCCATCTTTCAAAAGTTCTCTTCTTTCCTTTACGAATCATTTGCCACAAATAACAGACAGAATAAAGCGCTATTTCACCACTGACAACAAAGCCGTTACAAAAATACACCGAAAACCTCAACATTTTCTGCGGGTCTAGGTTACAAGTTGGGACCTCAAGAAGGCCCATGCTATTGTGACTCCACCCATGTGACCTCGAACTTTTTCCCAAGTGAGTCAATTTTGGTTGCATTTAAATCAAGCGCCCTACAACCTGAATGCATACCGGCATGCGCTGGCGTCGCCCCTGGGCATTGATCCAGTGCTGCTGTCAAAGGCACCCGCTCAGCTCAGAGCGCTCGCACGTCGGCTGTAGGTGGGACCATGCTGCGAAGTCTCCAGTGTAAAGTCGCTTTATATTTCCAAATGTTTACACGCTTAAGCTATAAAAACCCTGTTCACTCTAAAAATGCCTATTCAAAGGGGCACTGAATAGGCAATCTCTTCAAATTTTGATTACATTCGGATAAAAAATGAAACAATTCTAATCATTTTTGAAACAAATCTGTTCAAATATTTGAATAGTTTCCCTATTCATTCCCCCTCTGATAAGATGCCTATTCAATAGTTTTGAATAGGCATTTTTTAGAGTGTATGGTCATCCCTTGCTCTTCCGGGCCAACCACAGACAAAAACCGGCGATTCGATATCCCAAAATTTCCGGAGTATTTTTTTCTCAGGTAAGCCAACTTTCATTTACGATTTAGAAATGTCAGTCAGTGGTAGGGGCGGCGATCTGTCAAAATTATTGGGGAGGACACCTGCTTGAGTGAACACTTAAGGGCAGTAGCGCTGCCAGGGGTTGGTGATTGAGAGACGGGTAATATGGAAGATGATGCTTAAATTTAAGCCCACACAGATACACACAGAAAGCTTGGTGTAAATTGTGCATACAATTCGCATGGGGGTAGTTTGAACCTTGAGCAAATCCTTCCTTTGTCACCTTGTGCAGGCGATGTACTGGAGAGCGGTTTCCCCTCCTCTTTGAGGAATTTTTTTTGTTCATTTAAGACGGCTTAGACTTAGACGCAAAATATTAATAGTGCTATCTTTGACGAACTTTTCGAACTGATCATACACTGGAAAACACTCTCAATTTAGTGATTTTTACTTTTGATTGACTGTACTAGACAGGTAGAGGGAAGGTATAAGTGATCTAAGTGGAGGGCTAACTATACTCCCACTGAAAACTTCTTGTTAAGGTAAGGTAGCTTAGATGCAAAATGCAGGTATCTTTGTCGAATATTTCAATTAATTACATGCTTAGAAATTATCATAATATTTTAGCTGTGGCATGCATGCACTCGTTATAAAAATATGTGTAACGGCAAATACATGTTACAAGTGATACCGAGTATATAATTATGCTACGCATAATATTACATTGCTTTAAGATTCTCTGTTTATGCAGGGGGTCGGAGATGTACTTTTGTCGTAAAAGGGCTTTGGTCACAATAATGTATTATCCCCAGTAATGGCTTTAAGATATGGAGTGTGTGATGTGACGAATGCACCAGAATGGGGCAGAAATTTTGCATTGAATTTCAATGTGCGTAGTCAGTATTTTGCTGTGGGGGGGGGGGGCAAAGTCGACTCATTGTCCCCATTCTTGACCGCCATCCTTGGGAAGTGGCGCCACCAGACTTCGGTGATTGGGGGGCACCACCAATTTTTGCTGAAATTGCCCTTTATTTTATGTGCCCTGCGTTTTTGTGCACAGCGATGGGGATCATTCCTTTGTAACAATATAAAGGTGCCGTCCTGGGGGAGGGGCCTAAGGGGAGGGGGTGTCTTCCTCCTACCTTACCTTTGAGAAATTTTTGTGAATTTAAGGTTGATTAGATGCAAAATGGTGCTATCTTTTGCATATTTTTGGAGGTGATATTTATGACTGGAAAGTGTCCATATTGTAGTGAATTCTAATTTTTGGTTAGGTGAAAGAGGCAATAAAATGGGGGCAATGACATAATGCTTACAGTGGCGTTCTGACGGGTTGCCATGCAGTATGCTGTGTGATCGCCGGCCTGGGTGAGGGGTCTAATGGGTGGGGGTGACACCCCCTCCCCGTTGAAAATTTTTGAAAAAATGGTTGTTCTTACTGATGCAGTCTGGTGCCACACTATGCTACCTATCAAGTAAAATTTTCTGTGGGGCTCAATGGCCCCTAAATACGAGACGTAATGGTCACGAGATGGAATGGAAATCGTGAGGCATGCGTGCGAAGCGCTCCGAAATTTTCCGTTACATAAGATTTCCATGAAAAAACCTGCATTCTGAATCTGCATCGAGACACTTTTAGTTGCCAAAACAACATACACGGCACTCAAAAAGCCAGTCTTTTACTTAGTAATTCGTAAACAGCTCTGGACTTTTGTTGCTGTGCTTCTCTGGGAGTTGCTATCGGAAGATATCGTTAATGAGAACAACACTGTGGTAGGTTTGAAGCGCGCAGAGAGCACGAAAATTTTGATAGTTTAAGAGAGATTTGCCAAAATTCTGATAGTTTGAGAAACATTTGTGATAGAATATAATTACCATAGATCCATCACTCGGTCGAAACACACCTCTGCCTACCCCCTACAGAAATCTATAGATTAAACGCCTTTTGGGATCATTTTAAAATTTTCAGAATTTTTCGATTGGGGGCAGCGCCCCTATGCCCCCGTGCCGGCGCCACTGCCTGGGGAGGGGTATAAGAGGAGGGTGTGTCCCCCTCCCCTTTTGAAATTTTCGCTGTCTTGAAGGGTTTCGATGCAAAATGGTGTTACATTTGGCTCCTTTTTATACTAGATCCCAGTGTTCTCCAAAGGGGGTTTTAGAGGTACGACCTTCATAATCCGGCTTCAGAATAACCAAAAATGTAGAGAAACTGGTAATTCGGGAGTAAGGGGCTTGGCCAATTTCCAAGAAGTGGTCCATTGCCATGATTTGCCCACAACCCGGTGGGAAAAAATGCGCGACCCGCCTTCCGAGTGAAAATGACCGCCCTTCAAAAATAGTTACCGCCCTCCAAAAAATCCAACTTCCAGTCTCTAGTCCATTGCTTCATAACACATAATTATTCATGCAACTCATATAGTATGAAGGAAAACTTTCTCATCCCTCTAGGGGTGGCGCCAGGATTTGGCCGACGGGGACCAGACTTCCCGACGGGGGATCAACGACCCGAAGCCCCGACAGCCAGGATGCCGTCGAAGGGTTGGTGATGTGGATTTAAAGAAAACCTGTGTACTATACCATGCCATTGTTGGGCATATATATTGCATAAAATTTGTATATGCTAGAGGAAAATAGATTTGGCGCTGATTTAATGTTTTTCCCGGAATCTAAATTGTAGTAAAGCTCGCGAAGCGCGAGAAAATTTATTGGGAAAGGCTACACTAAAAAGAATCTGCACTTATTTAAAGCTTATGAAGGTCAATTATCCGGGCAGTTGGTCCTTATTGGGAGATTGAAGAGAACCTTAAATAAGTTAAGCGAAATGAGATGAAATTCCCGACTTTTACATAAATCCATGGATTCTACTTACTTGAAAAGATGGAAAAGGTTTGTACCTTATTAGCTTTAAGTAATGGAACTGAGGAAGAGTGGGCAAAGCGAACCAAAAAAGTTTGGGTTTTATCCCAGAAATGACCCTTTTGAAAGCCAAAAGAAGTAAACCGATCATGGGTGCCGACAGAATTTTCCCGTTAGGGGGCCGGCGGGCCATGCCAGCGACCCCAAGTTCCGACAGCCCCTATGTCGAGGGGTGGTGAGAAGGGAATATGAAGGAGCCTAACTATCCCATGCCATTACAGGGCTTATTTTGCACAATATCAAAAGTAGAGTTGCGCACTGATAGTGTTCTTTTGTGTCTGAATCGTGGAATTGCAAAGCGCGCTAAGCGCGCGAAAATTTTTTGTTTACACAAAAACATATGTAATCATTAAGAACAAAAACATAAAAAAATGTAGGGGTTGTAGACCGTATCGGGGATAACATACATTGTGTCAAAACCACCTGAACATTACAACCCTATGAAATAGCCAAACTTCGCTCCTTGAGTCGCTCACCAACTGACTTAATGCATGACACATACAAGAGAACAGCAACTAATTAAGCTTTGCGATATAGAACAAAATTTACGACCTCTACACACCTGTGTACTACTGACTACCTGCTACTTGTTAAGGTTGGCTATCTAACTATGGGGAATGAAAACATTGAAGAAACTGGAGGGACTCTTTAGTGCCGAAAATTTTTTGTTGTTATTAGAGAAATTGTCTTCTTAATGGCAAAAACATGCAGGTAAACCGTCGGGGAGACTAGTCGCCGTCGGGGACTGCATACAGTATCATCATATCGACTATGACTCCCCGACAAAACTGTAAAAATTCCCCGACGGAGGCCAGTCTTCCCCGACGGGGGCCATCCCCTTGCCCCCTCCCCTCTGGAGCCACCCCTGCATCCCTCCTCTCGCCCTTTTCTTTTTATTTTGCTCTCCCTCATTTTTTAAACATCGCCCATCGCGTCCGCAAAATTTCTGTGGGGCACTCTGCCCCTCCCCCTCCCCGATGGCTACGCCACTGCATTGAAATCATTTCCATAACACCTTAATTTTTGGCAGACTTCGCACTGAGGCTCTGCTCCTCTATAATGACTTACATGCAGAAGAACAATCCAAGCAATGTAGAACCCCCATCATTTAATGATGCGAATATGTTTGAGACCGTATTGAGAGTGAGCGCAACTGAGCGGAGCGCGCAGGCTTTTGATACCTTGAGAAGGATTTGCGATTTGATATTGGGATGACTTGTGATAAGAAAAAAAAAATGATTAAAAAAGATTCATCATTCAGTCAAAAACACACTTCACTCCCCTCCCCCCAACAGAAATCTATATAGAGCTTAATTAGAGGTAAAAGACGGTCGCCCCAAAATTTGTTTTGGAAAAAGCAGCAAACTCTTGCAAATCCCTTGTTATTGCATTACAAACACCTTGATCCGAAGACGTTTTGAACATAACTGTTACAAACAATGAGTAAAGCGAAGAGAAATTCTCATTGAATTTCACAGTTCAGTAACAAAACTATTGGCACATGATCAGTTAAAGTTAAAAACTCACCTGTTCAACGAAGCATTTAGTACATAGGCCTAGTGGATTTTATTTTTTATTGTAAAACGCCTCAGAAAACCTTTGGCTGTTGAGCGCACTATAGTAAGTATCATTTATCATTATCATTTATCATCAAAATGGTCCATTCATGAACAAGAGTGACAGGGCATACTAACTCTGATTGGGATGACTGCATTTTCCCTGTAAACGCCTTTGTGGTTCATTTTCAAATTTTCGGGAAAGTTTTCAAAAATCGATTGGGGGCATATGCCCTCCACGTACCGGGACCACTGCTTAGTGCGCTTCCGGCCATGGGTATACTCGGGACCACCACGGGTCCCCCCTTGTGGGAGCTCAGCGATTTGGTGATTTAATTCTGGAAGACAAATATCATATCATGCGGTTCTCCGACCCCAGCTACCAAAAAGCAATATCGCTATACTGTTCATATCAAAAATGTGTCTAACAACATTTATTTTTTCTGCATACAAGGGCGTAGCGAAGGTGCAATCTTTGGGGGTGTAGAGAACATGTTTTGCCGATAGATCTGGTAATGGGTAAAACGAGCGCGAGCCGCGAGCTTTAGCGGGTGGGGTCCAGGGGCCCTAAGGCGGGCCCCTGGTGGGGTCCAGGGGCAAAGCACCGGTGGGGGCTCAGGGGGTGAAGCCCCGGAAGCTCTGAGGTTTTAGCATATTTCTGGGAAAAAAATGAAGTCTCATGAAAGGTATATTTTGGTTCATAATACATTATCCAATGCAAAGATTCCTAATTATTTTAATAACGTGTTAAGCTATTCCTCCCGTCATGCCACTATACACTTGAGTATCTGAACTTGACGTTCAGAATTTGAACACTAGGCGTATCCCTTCAGCATTTGAACACTAGACCGTAGTCAGGCGTCCAGGATTTCTCTCAAGGAGGGTCATGCAGTATCTTGTGTGATCGCCGGCCTGGGGGAGGTCTGAGGGGAGGGGGTTTATGAAAATTTAGGTGTCCTAGCAATCTGGGGCCACATATGCTACCTTTCAAGTTGAAGTAAAATTTGTGTTACAAAATTACGTATATTTAGGATCTAAAAAAAGGAAAAAACTTGGCATTCGTGAGGGGGCCATGGCAGAATGCCCCCCCCTGCGTACGCCAAGCTGTGGGTAAACCGGATCCTCAGGAATTTGCAAAATGTGTTTGAAGTCAAGGTTAGGGTTTAGAAAACGGGCTAAGGATACCCCTCCCATGGGTAATTGGGTGCTGCCGATGCCGCCATGGTGATACTAAAAGTGAGGAATAATGTCCAGAAGGTGTGTGTGTTTTTTTTTTTTTTTTTTTAGAATGCCATATGACCCGATATAGAGCTCCTTTACGAAAGACTTTATAATTCCCTTTCTTTCCCCGAGTTGCCGACGGACTCGTCACTCGTCCAATTACGGCCCTGTCTGCATATCTCCAAACATTGGGTTGACATTTGATAATATGAAAAAAATGAGGGGGACGGGGACGTCAGTGGGGTAGTTGCCCCCCCCCCCCCCGCGGGCTACGGCGGGCCCTGGGCTTAATATACAATGATTAGACGATAACGAGCTGATGAAACATGTGTAAGGGGAAAAGAAACGAAGGGAGTTGGGCACGAGCATGTCCTCCCTAAATATCCTCCCTTAATATCCTCCCTCCAGGAGAGAATCATCAGTTTTGAGAGCGCACTCGCGATTAATTCGCAAGTTGCGGTTAGATTTCCATCGTCTGCCATGGCTCTGTTGTTGTCGTGTTAACAGTATTACGTAATGGTAATACCAGGGAGCTCTTACAGCTCCCTGGTAATACTAGACCTATATCTTGTCATCTGGTAATCCAACCAACACATGAACAGTGCTAGTACACACACTATAATCTGTGCTGTGACGATACTATAGTTGTTGTAACTTGTATGTATGTGATATGCACACGACGTCAGACCGTACCAACTTCCAAGGAAATGCTCATCTCACTCTAACCACAGAACTGTGGTAACTGGTTCTACTGTACTTGGTACTTGGCACCGATTGTCGCTGAGTTTTGATCTAAAATCGGACGATTAACAACCACCAGTGCTCTAAGTTAGGGTATAGTACTGGTTTAGAAGTCTGTTTCAATAATTAATTGATCACAATTCTTCTAATCCATTTAAACTGAATTCTCCTATCGGAGACAGTAATGTATTAATGTGGTAACTGGTTCTACTGTACTTGGTACTTGGCACCGATTGTCGCTGAGTTTTGATCTAAAATCGGACGATTAACAACCACCGGTGCTCTAAGTTAGGGTGTAGTACTGGTTTAGCAGTCTGTTTCAATAATTAATTTATCACAATTTTTCTAATCCATTTAAACTGAATTTTCTTATCGGAGACTAGTAGGGGGCCTAATGTATTAATGCATGTTGGCGAGTGCTTAATACTAACGTTACTAGGCTAGCAGAAAAGGATCTTTGTAACTTAGGCCTAGCCTTGGCTATATTATTAGCCTTGTAATTGAGTCGATTGGTACAAAAACCGAGTCCATCACGGCGCTTTAAACGCTGGTATTATCCTACAGGGTATAGCGTGTTGTCCTACCAGGCCACAAAATTTCCTAGTCCAAGGCCAAACATGGCCTTGGTAACCAACAATTTTTAGGTTAATCGTAGGCCCAAACTCTCATCCAAGGCCAAAATGTTAAATGTTATAGCCTGACACAGTTCACTACAGTGTACAATCGAGTAGGCCTCCTGTAGATAAGGCAACTCAAAGCACTTAATGAGTTAATGTACAGATTTAATACAGACAGAGCTCTGTATTTACACATGTATACTGAGCGTCTTACTGATACATCGCCAGCCAAAAGTGGCCTTCGATAAGTTAATGGAAAACAGCTATGGGAGGCCATAACAAAACTTACGGCAGCCATGGCCTTCATGAATTTTGTGGCCATGTGTTTGGTCTAGTGGTACTGTAGAGCATCTGCCTCTCACGTGGGAGGCTGGGTTTGATTCCCAGGTCGAGTAATACCAAAGACTTTAAAAATGGAACCTTCTGCCGTTATGCGTGATGCTCCGCATAAGCAGTGGAGTAAGGGAAAACAAGCCAGTGAGCCACAACTGGAAAAAGGCAGTGGCCGGCTCGACTTGAATCAGTTGGTTTGAAACTGGGCCGTTAAACATCATCTAACTAACTAACTAACCAAACAGTGATACCCAACTTTGGTAGAGATTTAAGGAAGTGATTTGAACTACATGAGAATCAGACTGTGCAATACTATCGGAACTGCTTCCACTGAACAAGTTCTTATCATGGGACACTTAAATAAATCATCCTAGCATAGACTGGGACAATTTGTGTGTTAACATAACTGAGTGTGTGGGTGTGTTTTTTTTTTTATCTCCTACAGAATTGTTTTCTCCGACACTCAGCATGTACAAGAATCTATGCATTAGTTAGGCAAGATTTAGATTTAGCCTAGCCTGGGCCTAGTTCTTACGTCCACAAAAGTCTGAAAGGCTTACTGTGTGATTGAGAACATGGTTGTTGGTGATTGCCTACTGTATATTGTAGCCTAACTAGGCCTAGTCTACTGTATGCTATAGAATCAGGGCCACAGCTTGAGGGTTGTATCTGAGCATCTAGACTAGATTTGTGGATGCGAAGTCGAAGCTTGGCATATACGTGGAAACTTACAGGATAGGGTTCACTTACAACAAAAAAGCATACTGAAATGTGCTTGTTAGTCTTTCACCCCTTTTGCTTTACCTATCAGGGAGGTTTAACATCCCTTCGAGTCCCACAGGCATCCCTTACGTTGTATAGTATATACCAATACTAATATATTATAGACGAGAAGGTAGGTCACACATCTCCTAGCCCGAACAACTGATTTAAGTTTCTGGCATAATTACCACACTTTTCTGGCCAAATTTGTCTATATCAACACTTAAGGTCATTTTTAAGGCAGTCCTTTTTTCTGAATAATTTCACATATCGTTGGCAAAAGGACGAAATGTCAGTGTAGTGACAGTTTGGATTTGATAACTGCTGCTGAGGACAGTTCAGCACTTCCACACTTTTATTAAATATTCCTGAAATATTGTCCAAATTCTCTAAACTTTCAAAGGTTCCTTCCTAAATTTATCAATAATGGTCCACTTTTTATCATTATTGATCTAGCAGACATATATCAAAATTTATATGACCAAGTTTTGGACATCAAGTTTCATAAAATTTGAAAACTTTCTGAACTAATATTTTCACCAAGCAGTTGCACACTGTCACAGCTGCAACAATATTTCAGGAATATTTAATTAAAGTGTGGAAGTGCTGAATGGTCCTTAGCAGTAGTTACAGTACCAAATCCAAACTGTTACTAAACTGAAATTTCGTCCTTTTGCCAATAATATGTGAAATTATTCAGAAAAAAGGACTGGCCTAGACATGCCTAATGATCTTAAAGGGGCTTATTGAGTTGGTTCACAAAATTCATGATTTTTTTCACACATGTTAAGATTTACTCACATCTTGATGGTAAATGATCAAACTAAGAGATTCTGCACTTCTGACTCAAAAGCGACTGAAATGACAATGGCAGGGTAATGATTAAAATCATTTATTACAAATTTGTGACCAGACACTTTTTACCATTACATAGTAATCATATGCAATACCTGTCCACAAGAACTAGTTTCTCACATTTTCGGTAACTAAAGGAAGTGAAACATGAGAAATGAGGCTAATTATAAGCATTGCCATGCAATGATTTCCTTCAAACTTGTCACAATAATAATCCATATCAACTAAATGAGGCTAATTATAAGCATTGCCATGCAATGATTTCCTTCAAACTTGTCACAATAATAATCCATATCAACTCAACGAGCCCCTTTAAGTGTCGACATAGACAAATTTGGCCAGAAAAGTGTGGTAATTATGCTAGAAACTTAAGTTAGTTGTTCGAGCTAGGAGATGTGTGACCTACCTTCTCGTCTATAATATATGGTATACTATACAACGTAAGGGGCGCCTGTGTCGAGTCCCTGCACCTACATTCTCCGACCCTACATTTCCTATTGCTGGAAGCTGTTTGTCTGGATGTTCGTTCGAAATTAGTAAATATACGATAGTTGTGAAGTGCTCAGCATTATACTCTATAGTAGGCTATCATTTGGATGTCGGGTAATAAGCATCATGTCAGTGCCCCTTTTTTGATTCCTTAACGAAGGCAGGCAAGGAATCTGTGCGATGGTGTTGTCGTGTATATGTGTGTGTGTGTGTGCACGTATGAGTGTGATGCCTGCTTGTAAACTGGATATCTCAAGAAGGGTAACTCTGAGGGATCTCATACTTGGCATGTAGATTACCCTTATTGAGTAGATGATCCCTATTGTTTTTGGTGGAGGTCAGAGGTCATGTGGGGTCACCAGAGGTCAAATGGTAAATACCTTGGAAATTGCTTGTAAACACAATATCTCTAGAAGGATAAATGTGA
>WURT03000027.1:2315125-2327631 GCA_009936505.3 Holothuria glaberrima
TTTAAAAAAAAAAAAAAAAAAAAAAAAAAAAAAAAAAAAAAAAAAAAAAAAACAGTGGTTTGAATAAGTTTTGTTCATTCTCTTTCCCACGAGAATAGTAATTTCCTGGTCAGAAGTGATAAATACTTGGTACATCCCAATCACCGAATATTCCTTTTGATTCTTTGTTGCAATTTTTCCTATGTTAACAAAATGTGTGCGAAGTTAAGTATTAAAAGTAATAAACTATACTGTTTAACCTTTGATATTATCACAACCTGTAGGATTTGTCGATGCGAGTAAGAAATTTGCCGGCTGATCACTGTTCAGATCAGATGGGAGCTATTCTCCTGTTATTGTGCCCCTTCGCAAATTTGTCCACGAACAAGTACAAATATAATTTTTCAACACGGTGGCTCTCGATTGAAAGTACTGCCAGATTACTCAATCTGCTGTTTGTCATAGAATTCCTGACGAGGATACTGGTAGAAACAATGCAATCTTGACAAGTCTGTAGAGCTCCTGAAAAGCCTCCTCAAATAGTTTTAAGAAAATGACGAACTCTATCAATGATTCAGGTGTTCCTTGCCCGACATGTTCACGGCGTTGTACTAGACCTTTTACTGAGTGCTACAGTTGGGTCTGTTACCTTTACGTGACCAAGTTAGCTGCTATTATGTATTATCCGGCCAGGCCTGAATTATCTCATGTATATCTCACGAATGTAACCTTCGTTGTTCTATTCAGGAATATTCTGAATATTTGGGGGAAATTTCGATTACTAAGTAGCAATTACTTGACAACCCATCACCCGGAAGCTGTCAGTGAATATTGTTCGTTACCAAGTTGAATTTGGTTGGAACTGGTTGCAACACGGCCGGCTAGGCTACGTCTAATAAAGCTTTCAAACGTTCTTCAAAATAGATGGCGCTTTGTCAGATATGCATGGAAACATGGTCTGAGCTCTATTCAGGCAGATGGATTACAAAATGCAAGGGTGACGGACTGCGGAGCTGGACTTGTCTGAAACAGGCGATTTTTGGTTATCAAAATGTCGAAGTTGGGCCTGGGCCATTTGACCTAATGATTTAACAACAAGATAATTCCAAAATTTTCCACAGGAGCACTTGGTGGTCGAGGCTTTGTCATGGGGGGGGGGGGTGAAAGCACGTGCCCCTTGTTCCCCAGAAGTTAAACCACTTTGTACATAATCTACGAGTTGATGCCTAGGCTAATTAGCAAACTATTTTAAGACTAATAATTTGATTTGCTGTACTCAAAAACAATACGGTTTTCTATTCTGTAAACTGTACTAATCAAATCTTAAGCAATCACCCACCCACTGAAACATGTGACGAAGAAATTGCTGCTTTTGGACGATTTCGTCCCCCTGACGCCCAAACGCTTCCCAAATCGTCCTGCTATTAAAATTGTCGTGGACAGTTACACATTCCAGTATTCCTGTCTGGACTATTCCATTGCAGGAATAGGATCCATAATATTTAGGCCTGCATATGCGTGGGTATAACCTTGACCATTGTCCGAGGGTGTATTGAAGCCTTAGGAAAAATTTATTATGGGCATCCAGTTTAAGGCTTACACAGTGAGTAACATGTTAATAACATAAACATTTGAAGATTGGACAGACCTTTTACACAACGATGTTGCACTTTCGCTGGCAATTTCCTTGCTTGAGAGAACGCTTCATAAAGAGCTTCAAACAATTAGGAAACTTGACATCAAATGTACGAAGGGATTATTGAAACAGCTAAGACCCGTTAGGAAAAGACAGGATGAAAAGGAAAGAGGCGAAAGATGTGATAGATTGAAAATCACAGAACTGATTTTGTAGACGTCTTCAACTTTTAATTTGTCTTTAATGCCACAAAAATGTTGTAGATATTGAGAGGAACCTCTATTCATTATTGTGACCTTCTGCCAGGCAGAGCTGACAAGAAGCAACACTTTATAGGGGAGGACTCCTTCACTGAGTTGGTATCGGGGTTCTCAAAACCTACCTGAATTGCTTATAGACCTTCAATCAGAAACTCACAGATCAAAGTTTGAAAAAATGTCAATTGAAATCCTGCAGTCCTAACACAAAATTAATGAGGCCTTTAAATCCTCAAAGGGGGCTCTAGGATTTAACCGACAGGGAGACAAGCTCCCTGAGGGGGGTAACCCAAAGCCCCTACAAAGGCGATGAGTTGCTGAAAGAATGCAGCTTAGCGCGCTGAAAATGTTTGGGCTTCTACGGAAAAAATGAAAATATTGGTATTTCATTGAAGAAAATTTGAGAACTTTGGGCTTTAATTAAAGAAAAATGACAAAACAAATTGGGTTTTAATTTAGGAAAAGGGAAAACTCTGGATTTTCCATGAATCCGCGCAATTGACTGTCGTCGGAATTGTATATATTATTGTATGCTATGTTATTAAGATTTCCGACTAAAAAGGATAATTTCCATGACTAAGAAGGACCCAGCATGACCCGCAGCCCCTCTCCCTGTGCAGCAAACCCTATAATTCTTCCTCCCAATCTTAGTTCGACAGATACATTAAATCTTTCAAACCTCATCTCATCACTTGCAAATACCTATGTTTTAAAATTATTTCAAACTACGGAAAACGCAATAGGAGGCAAGGGACCATGCGCCATCCCGGGAACATTGCAGATGTAGGCGGATGTGGATACAATTTCAAACGGTTGTAAGTCGTCCCTTCGAATCATTCACCGAATGCTGGTAGTTTCTCTATCATGGCTCGAACAGCTTTGTGAGCTGTTGGTTTAACTGTCCGTATGACATATTTAGCCCCAGGCATTTCCGTTAGCGCCATGCACCAAGGTTTTAATGCCATTTAAGTAAAGTTCACATAAAATGGAAAAGTTTCATTAATTACGAAAAAATCATAAAAAAGCTTCCTTAAAGTAAACAAGCATGTAAAAGTGTAGCCTTTACTAAGAAAATTAGAAAAAGTAAAAGATAAAATTCTATGCATTTTCCTTTACCATACAGCGTTTGACAAAGTTTTGAAATTTTCGTACCTGCCTCATGCAACCCTAAACCTCGTAATTGTCCAAGACCAAAACTAAAAAAATCACACTTTCGATGCATAAAATATGTTTGTCAACTATGCTACGACCTGGAAAAGCAGTTTAAAAAGTTATTTATCTCCCCCAATCCCGCGCCGTGATCCGTTCACCACACCACCTTCCGGTTCCCATGTTCTTCCATCTCTCTAGTTACCCCTTAGGATGTTCGGGTAAATACTAGTGATGGCCATACTTACAATTTCAACTATAGAAATGAAAAAGCGAAGTTCGTTGTAGGAGTGCTGACGGTGCAGCAACCAACATAAAATAAGGGAGAAGAAAAACTTTAGGCAGTGCCTGAAACCGCGATGCTACAAATCTAGGTAACTCGGTTCCATTATTAAGAATTTTTAAACAGGAAAATTGAACAGGGAAATTGGGTTACCGTAGCCTTTTCAAGTCAAGTTAAGGCGATTGCAGGGATGAATGGCTCAAACCTGACAAATGTTTTCGCCTCCTTAATAACATGGTCTTGGAAATTCTGACAGTGGAGAATTACGACGTATGTTAGAAAGAACACTAAAGTTCACTTCTATGATAGATTTCTATGGTTCTTTCTAAAATACCACAGCTCCAAGCGTACCCGAATGGTACACTTGGAATTATTGTAGTCTGAGCAACGAGTTCCAAGGATTAGAAAGAAATTAGAAGGATAACCGTTGTCGAAATATCAATCAACCCATGTGAAGTGGAATTGTTAAACAAGTTATTGGGCAATTACTGTAAATCATGGTTCGGTCAACTTTATCGTAAACAGTTAAGTTTAAGTTATTAGTCAGTTATCGGTCAGTTATGCTAGGCTATGCTAAGTACCTGGCAAATCAAGGTCATCTATAAGAAGAATGCAACCTTGTCCTTTAAAGCCTTTGCGTGGAGCAACCTGTTGTTTATATGAACAATTCTATGTATAATTTTGATCAACAATTCTATGTTTAATTTTGATAAATTAATTTGGTCCTGAGAGAAATTAGGATTTACTGTGTCACATTCGGACCGGTGGTAAGGCAGCCGAGAGTGAAAATCCTTTCTCGGAGGCATCATCTCCATTGGCTAGTCTTGCTAGTTGTCCTTGCCTGGATCTGCCAGGATGGGTTCTCGATTAGGCAGAAATACTTGACACCCTGTCTTTGTTATGTCTTAGTTCCTTTAGTTTTATCCAAATCTGTGGAGAACTTTGCTAGTAACATTTGTAAGTGGAAAAACAAGGTCATTTGGCTTAAGGAACGGAGACGTCCTCATAACATGTATTTGATGGACATAACACTTTGCTGATACTTATTATTAAAATAAGACATTTAAATCACTAGATGATCACAGAAATGATGCTTTGATCAGAGGCGCCCGGCCGGCCGGCATGCACTTGTTATCAAATGCTTTGTGAAACCAGTTGTACATAGCCAAATTTAGATATACACGTAAAATTATACTTGTGCACAGTGAGGAAACTGTGAGGTTCTTTCTTTTTCAAGCCCTCTGTGTTTATGTTCGTTATTATAAAAAAGCTTACTAAGCTGAATCAGTCTCAAGTTACATGGATATTAGATAGTGTACATTTCATCTTGTCCTTTTTGTCCCCGTATGAACAATATACAACTTAAAATCAAGCCCGACACCCTTAAATTGATATCATATTAACTGTATAGGGTCAGGTTAATATATGCTAGTATAATCAATTTCAGAGTAAAATTCTGAATTGATGGTAGCAATGATACCACTCGGGCAATTCAATTGATACATATCTTTCACTAAACGAAATCCCACCATGAAGTTAGCCTTAAAAGCTCTCTACGCTCACCCCAGACAGTAACAATTCTTCCTCCTCCAATTTAAACCAAGCCTCCTGTCTAGTACACCTCTCAGACAAGAGCCACTGCAGTAGCCTGCACCGAGTTTAAATTGTTCCAGGCAAATTATGTCAATCACAGTGCGTGTGAGCTAAATTGGAAACACAACACTGAATGTCAAGTCATTGTAGACCAAAAAAGTGAAACTGTACTGTTTAAATTAACGCCAATCAACGTGCAGTTATCAGAACTTTAATAGGGATATTCCTAAATATGTTTGGGCAGGGAGTTGCTAGCAACTGCCTGGTTTGGGAGGGGGGGGGGGGATTTCATATTTTTTTTTAGCGAACCTGAAAAATTGCGATGCGATAAAAATGTAGCATATTTAAGTCAATAGTTAAAAGTTTTGAATTAAGCCACGGATAAAGGCAGTTTATAGTAAAAAGCGATTTACAGAGAAAACCAACTTCTCCCGAATGGGTGAGGGCCTCACAACATACGCTTGATAGCCTAATAGACCAGGGTAAGCAAGAACGGGTACCACTTGACAACTTTCTTTAATAACAAAAGATTGGTGAACCATCTCATTAGGATGCACCTTTTCAATAGCTATGACAATATACCTAGACCGAATATGCATTGACCCTCACTATTTTAACCTCATAAATTTTGCAAAAGTAGGTCGAAAAGCCATGCATTGACTACTGCATTGTACAAACAGAACTCTGTGAATTTGGGGTAAAACAGGCAATACTCCCAACACCCACGTATTTTTTCGATCGGAACTAGATTTTCAGCAAATGTGATGCACTCCTCAATAACACGTGAAACTAGATGGAAGGTGGTCTAAAGTCAAGTAAGATAGTTCTTCTGTTTGTCAAGAATAAGTTTTTTCCAATTAAAAGTTCAGTACAAATATAGATTGAGGGAGTCCTTGTATTTATGATGGGTGTTTAACGGTATTACGTTGCTAATAAATTGTGTTTTATGAGGAAGATAAGTGTTTTTGAATGTTTATGAAAGCTTGCGTCCACTTCTACTTATTGTTGACAAAAAATGAGCGCGCTGAGTTAGCTTGCTACCTGGTTGTTTAGATAGAGTACAGTCGTGATGCAAATTAAACTGTGTTGCAATTTAAAATTACAATTTTGAAGTGTTAGGAGGGGATTCTTCCACAGTCCACTGCCCAATGTTTTAAACTCCCAGATTGCTTTGCATTATTGTGAAAATCTTTTCCCACTTAACCCCATATCCTTCTATGGAATAATAAATTATAGAGATCTATTTTCGTGTAGATTTGCGTTAAAAGAAAGCATTTTAGACGATGTTGTTTTACTAATCAGTTAACTTAAAACATTGCAACCTTTTGTTTTAAGACACCCATCAATCAACAAAAATTACCCCCAACAAAGAGAGAATATTTGGACTAAGAGAAGCTGCATCGCTTTGCATCAAGTAACCCGAAGCTGTAAGGATCGCTTTCAATTTGGTTTCTTTGCTTGCAGGAATCCAACTTCAGCAAGGGTCAGCATTTTTGTAATAAGGTAAGAAAAACACGAACAGATTTTTCCCAGAAAATGGGGGAAGCTAGTCCCTTGATTTCTTCCTTCTCTAGTATTACTTTCTTGCACTTGTGATTGAGAAGATTACCTGAATAGAATGGAAATAACCATAGTCTGCATTTAGGAAATGAAGTAATTATTTATTCGTTTGCAAGTAGGTTATCCATTCTTTTAAGATTATCTAAAATATGTCGGTTTTGTAGGTAATTTGTTATAAAAGACCACTATAGCTTAGGGTATGTCTACCAATCGCTCATCAAAGACTTTGGATTCAACTGATCTATTTCAACAATAGACATGGTATATTTGCAAATAAAATCCATGTAAAAATAAAAAAAAACTTTATTTGTTTGTAAGTTGTTGAAAGTCTACCCTTAGGGGAGATTCAAAAGTAGATAAATCTATGAACAACACCTACTTGGTTCTTAAGAAGGAAGACGAGTTTAAAATTGCTTTATAACAGTCTATGAAAGGTCTAACACGTAATGAAATAGATAACTAGCATAGACAACTAGGATATCCCCTAACATGGAAAGGCCAGAGTGACGAGACAGTAATCAGCTCGAGTTTCTAAATTTTGAGGAGTTTAGGGGTCATGAGGAGAATACTAATGTTCCTCGTTGCAGAAAAGAAGTTGTCTCAACGACTGCTTTGGCAGCGAATGCAGAAATTTTTATAGAAGGGAGTGGCGGCAACGGCGAGTCTTGAATCGCTAAGAAAAGTACACCAATGCTGCAGTATCAAAGGGAACGTGATTTGTTTTCGCTTACCGTCTATTAGTTGACAGGCGAATACTTCCGGAAATAGTTCAAGGACATGATTGTAAATTAAGGATTTAAAAGGGTGTAAAAAGAGAGACTTTGAAATCCTTTTTATCATTACAAAGTTAGGCAACGCAAACTGGGATTACTACTTTTATATGTCTTTTCCACCTACCACGTTCCTTAGTGAATAGTACATTTAAGGTACATTGTTATTGTCACGTGATAGTACGAAAAAGATCTCATCGATTCCAATACTAACATAATCACGTTTAACAAGATTGATGGAAGGGGCGGTTAAAAAGTTACCTCTATAAAGGATTAGAACCGTAATGTGATTTTGGAAGTACGCAGAAAATCACACAATAAAGGACATGTTTTTTCGAAGTATTATGCACGGTTCGACCAGGATGGGGAAAGACTTGATACTGTAAATCACTATGAAGTATTGACTGTGCTGAAAGATTTTTAATCCCCACTATAGTCTATTGTGTAAGTGTGGCATATGAGGTTATCATCCCCATAGTATAAAATTGCATTTCTTTGGAAGATTGTGTCCACGAATAATTTGGTGTAAATATCTATTGGTTTGCTAAGTTTGTTATCACAACCTCTTTTCAATTCATCGTGTAAATTATCTATGTAGGGCAGTGGTTCCCAATCTTTCTCAGCTCGACGCCCCCTTTCACCTAATTGGACTGGGAAAACGCCTCCCTCCCGCTATCCAGTCTATAACATAGCAGTGCCATGCAGTGCGGAACAAGGATTGATTGCAGGGGCGAGGGGGGGGGGGGCAAGGGGGCCCGGACTACCTGTTCGTTCGATCCAGTGGCGCCGCCAGAAGTTGGGTGGCATTACAGATGACGTCGTAATGCGACCTCAGTCAGTCAGTCCCCAAGTCTGCGAAAATTGTCCCTTTTAGCCTATACGTTCTTGCGATTTTATAGTCGTCGGTGGGGGGGGGGGGGGGTGGGGGGAGGGGTGTTCCCTCCCCTTTGAGGAATTTGTGTTAATTCAATGTGGCTTAGATGCAAAACGGTGCATAATAAGTCAAGCTTGCATATTCCAAGAGTGCTCAACAGGTATCCCAGAGCTTAATATATTTCAAAACAAAATTCAGTTACCTGTCATGCTTATGCTTACAAATTTGTTTCGTGCAGACGAAACTGTACTCTTCAGAGCGTACATGGCAAGTGAATTGAAAGAAAGAAAGCACAGAACACGTACTACAGCAAGAGGATTAAAAGTTCAGTCACCCTCAGCAAAGCTTGTTTCCGTGAAGACATTAAGCCCTTTGTAGTAGCAAGCTAAGGCGGTTTAACATTACGGAGTAGAAATTTCTTGGAGTGCCTACAGGTTGTTGAGAGTTCATTTCTTTTGTTAAGACTAGCCATGTTTGGCTTACAAATGATAAAAAACTTTTCCCAATTACAAAGGTTACATCTGTTTGAGGCTTGGTTGAATGATTTAGCTTTCTTAACGATCTTCCATGGCACACTGTAATTTACATTATTTTCTTTAAGATCCCAAATATATGAATTTCGCTTAGTTTGGTGCCATATTTTTTGATTTGCAATTAAAAGATGATTTATGGTTGTTATATCTAGATTTGAAAGTTCCTTTAGTTAAGTCCAATGTAAGTTTGCGGGGGTTTGTCGTCGTGACTTGACACGGTAGCTTGGTAGATAATGGATTCCGCTTTACAGTTTCAAGGTAAGGGGCAGGCGCTCGGGTCTTTGCAATTGCAGCCGCTTGGTGCGTTGTCCTTGGTGGTCTCCGGCGAGTTTACATTTGTTGTGGGCGCTTACAATATGCTCGAGGTTGGGCATGCAGCCATAGCTGATTTTGACAGTGTTCCGGTTAAAAATTTTGTGGAGTGCGTGTTCTTTAGGGAATTCTTTATCACGTAACTTTAAGAAGGTGCGTCCAACATTGGTAGATACCTTTTTTACTGAAGGGCGGGTTGTACCAGATAATATTCCGTTTTCTTTGAGGTCTTGATCTGCTGGTTTGTGCTTGCATGGTGCAGGGTGTGGGAGTAAATTGAAGGTTATGCTCATAGCCGCTCTTCTTCAGGGCTTCCTGGTAGACGGGTTTGGCTTTGTTAAATGCATCTACGTCGTGGGATAGAGAAGATAGGCGTTTGTTAATGGCCTCGGGTATGTGCTTGAGAACGGCAGGGGGGTGATTTGACTTCCTGTGGATATAGAGTGTTGTGTTGTTGGGTTTACTATAGGGCATATGGGTGCCATTTTCCAGATCCAGTGTGACATCCAGAAAGTTAACAACTTTTTTGTTTGCTTCGATGGTTACTTTAAGTCCGTAATGACTAAATAGGGCACAAAAACATTTCTTATTTGATTCCACTCTCCATGGTGAGGCAGTAGTTACGCTAATCCATCGTCTCTGTATAGGCCAAGGCCGGGCCGTATTTTTCTGTGATTTAGAGTAGTAGAAATAATCCGACCAATTCGCAGGTCTCGGCGCCGTCATAACTACCCATGGTTACGTCGAAAAGGTCGGCCGAGCCTTTCTTTCCCATGGTTTATTGCCGCTGTATAGATATGATTTTTTGGCGTGGGTAATGGTTTTTCGTTCATTTGAGGTAATATTGGCGTATTTTGATGCAAAATTGAGGGCCTCCTTCAAAAGTTCCAGGGAATTTGTTTTTTGAAACATTCTTCATACATGATGATATTTGTTCCCATCTGACTTATTTTGAGGGAAACATGACTGCACTAAACATCGACACTAAAAATCTGCCCAAATGTTTTTGACTGCACACACAAACAAGCGCAACAATGTTGCCGCAGCTCAGCTTTCCGTAGATCATCTAAAAGTGTGCAGTAAAAATTTTCCGTTTGGTCTGTGAACGTTCATCTTTCAACAAATGAAATTATTTATACTATCACACGACTGGAAAACATTCATTATTTGTTTCAATTTCAACAGGGCCGTAACCTGAGGGCGGGGGGGGGTTTGTATTCCTAGAAGACGGATTCCGAAACCCTAAATAGAAAAGAAATCTGGAAATGCTGAATATTCCAATTCCTAGTTATGTTTTCAAGGCCCTCAGAATCTAGGAAAATGCATTAATAGGCTCTTGTTTTCTTTCCCCAAAATCTTCCGCGGGGAGGTCCTCGGATCCACTACAGCAGAATAAGGGCACTTATGCGAGCAGGGGTCTGTTACAACTCCCTGATGCGAGTAACTCGCACGGACACATGAACCGTCTCTCTGATGCATTGTGCACGCGAACGTAAAACCTAAAGATATTACGTATTGTTTCTCGAGCGGCACAGTGCCACAATATGCTTAGCCTACGTGAATAATTCTATCTCATCAGTATGCATTACATTCCAGGGCTTACATGAGAGTGTGCTGCTGTGTAGACCTCATTCTTCTTCCATAGGCCTAATTGGACTCAGATAACTTCCGATAGAGAAATTTTAAAAATTGCTTAAGTCTCAAAATCGAATTTAACGATATTTTGCCCAAACGATATTCCTTGACCTTGTCGAGGGAGAAAAGTTCAAATGCGGGTTGCCACTGTGATTTGGAAATTCAAAAACTGCTCAATAAAGGGATAATTTCTAAATTAAATTCGTTACATACAAAATTCTGAGGACCCTTTGGTCCCGTTTTCTCCTGCAAGATTATTTTATGGCATAAGATTTTTATGATTAGGATATACCAGGTATAAATCGTCGATCGCTTGTAGGGTCGGTGAATGTGTCGCAACAGGAGGGTTTAACTGTTCGTAGAGAGCTCTGGGAAAACATGCACGCGTACTAGTTTAAGGCTATTAAAATAACATCCCCCATGGCTCCCCTTTACCAACTTGGTGGGGCTTTCGGCAATTAAGAATAAGCTTGAATGGTGCTTCATGCAGTGTCGGCGCCCCCTGTGACTGCACCAGGCCCGTAGCCAGACAAGGTAATGAAGGGGAGGGGGCAAAATGGCTTCCGGGGGCGAAAATGTTTTGGGGGCCAATTGTATACAAATCAAGCAACGTGGCAACTTTCTAGCGGGGCGAAAAAAATTCAAAGGAGGCTTCGCCCTCGTTGGCTAGGGGCCTGGACTGCAAAGTTCCTGCCTCTGAGACTGACATATGGCACACGCCTTCGAGAAAGCACGTTTTCCTTTTCAAACCGAAAAATTTTTTGAAATGTTGGCACAACTGTGAAGCTTAAACCACGTAGCTCTAAATTTTCAGTCAAAGCACCATGTTCTTTTTTTTCAAAGGGGGAGGGTTCCTCTTCCCCTTACACCATTTCCTAGACAACATTCCGCCTTAACTTGAAGTAGTATACCCCGGCATCCCAATTCATGAGTAGCTCCTTTCCTTCATGAAACAACATGATAAAATGGTCATATTAAAGAGTCCACTTGAGTAACTTCCTTGCCCAATTACACAGTTTGATGACAGGTGGAAAATAATACCCAATGCATAGACATTTAGTCCAGCTCCAGGAAACCCTAGCCACAGCATGCAGAGCATACTGAGGGAATTTTGTTTACAATCCTGCCCAATCGACAGTGTAATTGTTTGCAACCTAGAGGGATAGAACCTAGGTGTGGTGATAATAATAGACCTCTGGCGGTGGGTTTGGAAATTTGATATACCTCACTTTATACCATTGAAAAGTGAGGTTTGGAAATCAACATTTTAAGCGTCCTCAATTCAGCATGATATTGTTTATACTAATTTGCCAAATACAAGAATAAGTTGTTTGTTTACCTTTCATAGTAAATATCTTTTTGTCCAGATATGTAAAGAAAAATGTTTGAAAATGAGGTAAGAGAAGATTTGTTAACAAATAAACATGAGGCGACTGCTTATTCCCTTTAAACTTTAAGTCAAACTCCTCAAACTATTTTGAAATTCAAAGTCGACGTCTCTTTTGCAACTTGATTAGTAGCAAGACTCAGACTTATTATTTACATTAAAGACATTAGGCTGAGTTGAGTACTTGTTTCTGCCTCAACACAAAAAATTGTAGGCCAGGCTTATACCTCTGTTTCGCACAAGGCCTTTTATTCGCAAGAAACGCTTGCACAACTTTAACGCCATTTCTTCTCGAGTAACCATTCTTTCAACCAATTTAAACGTCTGAATGGGATCCGCGCCACATGTTCGGGTAACGCCTACGTAGCAGGCTGTACGGCGTATTCCTTATTCATGTCATATCCCTGGTTTGGGAAGCCGAGGAGCTGAGCAAACATAGTCTGCTTTGCGGGGTAGCCCACGTACGGTATTCCAAAATCGATATACAGGCACTTTGCGTAAACGCTTCCACTCGATTAAGCACGAGACGTCCTGTACA
>WURT03000027.1:2340161-2354770 GCA_009936505.3 Holothuria glaberrima
TTTTTGCCCCCCCTCCCCCGGTGAGGTATAGAATAATAGAAATATGAAACACCATAGGGCTTTTCTGAATTCTCTGTGAAACTCTATAGAGCAAAATGACGTGAGATATCTTTAAACTATTCTTTCAACAAGGGGGTATATTAAACTGAGATTCATAATAGATCGATCCTATCATAGAAGAAAAAGCAGGCAGATTACGCAGATAGAAAATACATAGGACAAAACAGTTCGCATCTGAGATACAGGGCCCTGCTGAGATAATTTATAGAAGATAGAAGATAGACTGAGATACGGTATGTCAGTCTATGATAGACTGTCTATCTTCTATCTGTCTATCTTCCAGCTGCTTGCCATCCCTTCCCCAACAACACTGGACCCACCATATCCTAACACCTCCGTGTTGAATCCCTCAACTGGGAAACTTGCGACATTTCTTGATCGTAAACTGATTGCCGAATCATTACATCGTTAGCGTTGGTTTCTCGTTGCAAGTTGTCATCTCAATGAGCTTTTCCCCCTAAATAACCCAAATTTTTACAGATTGAAACACGAGGCCTCTGAGATTGTGGGGACCCCGAGATCGCGGGGCCCTGGGCCAGTGCCCAGTGTACCCATGCGCTAAGACGGCCCTAACACATCCTGGACAAAGCTACAATGGCATGTACTGAGTTAATCGCTCAAGGACAATGTGTGAACATTCACGAATTAAACCGAGCACTAACAGCACTGTCGCCATAAGTAACATCTTCGTACCTTCCATATTCGAGTCCGAGTCCCGCTGCAGCCCATTCCGACACCGGGCCAATTTCGAATCCAGTTAAAACGAAGTCGAGTTCGGAAATAAGTTCGAATCTTTACTAGGTCACAGCCCTGCTAGGCAATGAGATAACGATGAAACACATGGGCGTGGATCTTGGGCGAAAGAAGGGAGAGGGGACGCGTGCCATTCGATTCTGGGAGGAGCGAATATCCTTACTAAGTTCCTTTCACAGTTTGTCTCATACCCGAGTTATAATGTTGTTACTCTTTGTGCAGAATATCCTCTCATGAAAGAAAAAGGTGCATGTGGAGAAGTATGAATGTATTCATCCACATCTTCATACATTCTGTACTTAAAAAAATTATTAAATCCTTTCTGATATCGAACTTTGATTGAGAGGTCTGTTTCTTTTCCATTTTAGCCGCTGTTGCCTTTCCCTTACGAAAAGTGATGCATACTTTCATGCCCTAGGAAGTCAAAGATTTGAAATGAGGAGCTTAGCGGACTTGGAAAAATCTTTCATTTATACAAAGCTGTACATGCATTTTAACTGTAAAAATTCTATTATTACACTTAAAGTTGAACTCCTTTTTAGGACGAAACCATTTTTTTTATAAAGCCCAAATTTTTGTAAAAACTTTTTGAAAAACATATTTTGTATTTTAAGGATTATGTAATGCTGCACCTATATGTTAAATTACTCATCAGATTCTCTGAGATGTAGCAGACGACAATTAAGTCACATTAACTTTTTTGCGGTTTTAGTTGTCCATTCTATATCCTCAGCATGATGTGACGTCCGAAATTCATTTGTCACATTTTCATTGAAAGTAAATAGGCCTTCATGTACGAAAATTCATGATAAAATAACCTTAGGTACTTGGTGGAACCAATCTGAAAGTAGACAGCTGATGTAAGGAGCGGCTATATCTTTCGTTAATAAAGAACATTACTAGAAGCGAACCAAAGACGTAGGAAGCTGTTCTCGACTAGGGGTGGTTGAGGGGAGAACGTTGTTTCCGACCGCCGTCCTGGGGGAGGGCTTTAAGAGGATCTCCTCTCCTTTGGGAATTTTTTACTGTTTGAGGGTTCTTAGATTCAAATTGGTGGAACATATTGGGCAAATTTTAAAGTACACTACTGCAAAATTTTGACCTTTTTCCAAAGGGAACAAATAAGGGGTTTTCGTCCTTGAGTTGAGAGGCATAATTACGCCCACTATATTTTGACTGGGGCTAAAATCCCAGTGGCATCGCCAGATCTTCGAAGTAGGGGGTACTGGGGGGGGGGTAAGTTGTCCACCGGAGGGGCACAACAAAATTCAGTATTTTGTGTGATTGCCGGCCTGGGGAGGGGTTTAAGGGGAGGGGTGTCCCCTCCCTTTAAACAATTTTGAAAAATTAAGTGCCCTTACATGCAATCTGGTACCACATTTCGCTACCTTTTGAAGTAAAATTTGTGTTTAAAATTAAGCAATATTTAGGAACCTAAAAAATGGCAACAGTGAGGGGGAAGGGGCATGGCCATATGGCCTCCCCTGTGTAAGCAACTGGTAGGCCACAACAAGATAAATCACAATTTGACCATTGTGTTAGCCTTAATCGCACTAACGATTTTATGATGGGGGTGAATAAGGACAGTGAATCATGTTCTGAATGTTTGCACTGAGCTTTATTGGATACGTTTTGCAAAAGGCAACGAAAGTAGCAATTTTTTACAGTTTTCGAACATAAAATCTGGCTAAAAAGATAATCGATGTGGGAACTGCATGGAAGAGAGAGGACTCAACATCCCAGAAGTCTCATAGCTTTTGGAAATAAAGGGTTGAAACAATAGCATAGAATTACATTTCCCAATAAGGCTGTACTCTATACAATTTAATGAACAGATGCGTGCGAAGCGCGCCGTAAAATTGCAGTTTTGAGAGGATTTTGTGCAAATTTAGTCGTATGTTTGAGTGATTAAGTGATAGTGAGTCCTCTTTTTCATATCAACATATTCGTAAATGGTGTGTTTGTGCAAAATTTTTTCATACCCAAAATCTCATGGGGGCACAGTCAAATTTTGGGGGCACGTGCCCCCTGCCCCCCCCCCTTGGCGACGCCACTGCGTCGCCCTTCAGAAACCCCAAATGAAAGCAGCAAACTCACATGGTAACCTGTAGCCACATTAAAAGGTAATCTTCTACCGCGTACTCGCGGTAGGAAGGCGTAAATATAAATCTTAGTATGGTCAAAACTTGAGTAGGGTTGCACTGGCTTTTATAATTTTGTAGGAAGTTTCGAAATACAATGATTAAGAAACTGCTTCTTCAAGCTAAGTTTTTTGCTTCATGTTGATCTTGAGCTGTCCACTGATAACACTTGCAGGTTCCATGTACTCCCCAAAAATTCACCACGGAAGCTGGACGTTCTTGAAATCCAGTCTTAGTGTTGCCAAGGCGGATAAGGGGTGCCGTGGGGCTATCCCCACTTTCCTTCCCGCGTCACGTCCTTGGCCCACGTCACACGGTAATTTCCACAGTGAAATAAAATCTAGTTAAGTTGCAAACTTTAATACATTGATAATGCTGCAATACAAAAATGGTCAAAGATGTGAAGCTGGATTACAAGGCTTATCGCAGTCTTATCGCACTCCCATGAGACATGCCGTCAAAAAAATCATTTCACACGACTAACGTGACATATCTTTGCCGCCGGAGGGTATCTACTGTTGAGGGATGAACTATTGAGCTCCACATTTATGACATTTTCAACGAAAATTTTGGTAGTTTTGAGACCGAAAAACTGAAAGTTATTGGGGTTTGTCGCCCCTATCCGGTTAAAGTGGCACTGGCCCCTATACATGACTCGGAACAGACCTGCTTTTTACTTCTAAAGACCGGTTACTTAGACTTTTCTTTTACATGAATATGAATGTAGCAATATGTAATGTCCTCGTTGTCACTGAGACTATCTTGACCCTTTGTGAGCTTCAAAGATCTTAAATTAAATAATTCCATTTTACAGCACACTCAAACGCAGGCCATTGCCTGCCGAATTAAGGTATGTTTCTAACGTGCAGATAACATGTTTTTCAATTGTAGAAAAAAATAAAATTGCATATACGTTTAGCTAGGGGGCAAAACAGAACTTTGATACCATTACTGTGTATACGTGGTAAGAAACTTGCGATTACCTACTTTGGGTATGATACGATACTCTAATTGGTGTAGTCAAGTCAACTATGACATAAGTATTTGATGACTAGACAAACTGATCTTGGTCGATGTACATGCGCATAAAGAATGTCAGAAATCTACGAGATGTTAGCCACATAACATACTGTACCATAGACGTAGGAAGCTGTTCGAGATTGGGGGGGCTGAACCTTAACCTTGTTTCGGATCACTGTCGGGGGAGTGAGGGGTCTAAGGGGAGGGTGTCCCTGTCCCCCTCCCCTTTGGAAAATGTTTGGATATTTGAGGATCCTTAGATGCAATTTGGTGCATCATTTTTGGACAAATTTTAAGCCAAATTACTGCAAATTTTTGACACTTCTTACAGGAGAGACAAATAAGGGTTCCATTTAGAAGATTTTTGGATATTTGAAAATCCTTAGATGCAATTTGGTGCATCATTTTGGACAAATTTAAAGCCAAATTACTGCCATTTTTGACATTTCTTACAGAAGAGACAAATAAGGGTTCCATTTAGAAAATGTTTGGATATTTGAGGGTCCTTAGATGCAATTTTGTGCATCATTTTGGGAAAATTTTAAATTTAATTACTGCAAATTTTTGACATTTCTTACAAGGGGTTTTCGTCCTTGGAAAGTAGAGCATACTTCCTCCGGCACAAATTTTGCTGGGGGAGGCTGGCGCCCTGCACCCCCCGCTTCCTACGCCCTTGTATTGTACATCAATAAAAGCTACTTGATACGTTTCCCAACTGAGCTTGGATTCTGTCTAGTAGCGCCTGTCATATACTACAATCATAAAGGCGTCACCAGAAATATATGACAATTATTCTAGTGTCGCGTTTTTACAAAAAGTGAGATACAGCAAAATGTAATTCAAGCATATTTACGAACGACAATGGAACAAAAGGGTGGATCGTCTGCATCCGACCCCTTCCCGGTGACGCCTATGGATCATCAGGAAAATGATCAATGCACACGGTAAGTTAACTAGGCTATTTGTAAGTTATGGCATGTCAAACTGCATACTGAGAGCCCTTTGCTATCCAATCTTTCTCATTAAAAGCTTTACGAAAAAAGTCATTGTCCAATATTCAATGTTTGATATTTTAACAGGCCTGCGATTTTAGTCAAAAGTTTTTGGCGGCCTTTAAGTCATACCAAATTTTATGAAAAATCTTTAATAAAACGTTGCGATTTGCCTCAAGCAAAAATTGTTTCTTGTATTAAAAAAAAGTCCCATTAAGGTTTTCCATGACAGGTAATAGAAAATAGTTAACGCAAAATTAATTGACATGCCTTACATTTGTAGCGTAAACAACATAAAGCATTCCTCAAATGACCTTAATCTACACACCGTCTTTCATTTAGAAAACGTCGACATGGTCAACACAGAAAATATGAAAAAAAAATATCAAAAATATTGTCCAACGCAAGCTGAAATTGACTGTCTCGGGAAAACATAACTGATTACACATAATACAGCAATTTTTCAACCTCCCGTGGCTTTCAGGTAATTGTAGACTCGTCATGGCTCGATTTCCATAATTCCTCCATAAGAAAGTGAATGTGTTGTTAATGTTATGGTCTCTCCATTACGTAATTCAGCAATACCCTCTCTTCGCCGTTGCTCCCTCTTCAATCGCCGTAATTCATGGACATAAAATATACCATAAGCGATGCTCAGACAGAGTCCGCCTATTGAAACGATCCCCACTGCTGTCAATAACAACAAATCCCTGAAGAACATCTCATCCCGTCGTGTCCGCAGCAGATCTTCGTGTTCTCGTGCTGAAATCGATCCTAAATCTGGAAGCACTGTCCAAGGGTAAAATAAAAGTCCTAAGAGAAGAATGATCCCAGCAAAAAGACACATCGACGCTAATGTCATTAAAAATGCTGCCTTTCTTCTCCATTTTTCGGTGTACAGGGGGAATATCCCTTCTTGCAGACCGTATACTGGCCACGTTCTAGTTGTTGAACGTGGCATTTTCCTTACACCTACTTGATGCTTCTTCGCCCCGATTAACTACGAGATCTTACACTTTTCTAGTTTGGTTTGTTATAAAGTTCCAGTTTTTCATATCGTTGGAGGTATATGCCGGCATTCAATTGAATGAAAGTAATCAGACCACATCCATTCGTTTGGTCCACTGTCTGAAGATAAAATTTTTCACAATCACAAGGAAACAATCCGTCAATCTACACGTAATACGGTTATTTAAGTAAAATATTGATATATTTTCCTTAGCCCCTAATGTTTTTCAAGCCTGTACAAATCGACGTCTTGTCCATTTAGCGAGCGAACTGTTGTGGCACATTTTTGGTTACGCAAATGGTCCACCGGACCTATCTTAACGAAAATCAAGAACTGAATGATGTTGGTTCTGCATGCTGGCAATTTCGCATATTGCAGTGATTTGTTAATATACGAGAAATGATTCGGTCAATACTCGTCTAAACATTTGTCAGTTATCACGATCACTGTACCAGTACACATGGCGTCTTATATACCACCACCAGTCTTCATTAATCTATTGCACTTCTTCAGCAAGCACAACGTGCTGAGGCTAAAAGCGAAAATAGTGAAAATATTTCACACAAATATACATTGCAACTTGCCTTTCCTGTATTCAATTGGTTTGAATATAGCTGTGCACAAACCCTGCGTTTCTAACCAGTCATGTATTCTGCATTGATCGTAGCGGACACCCGTTGATTGTTCACCTTTACATATCATGGGTGTGTATAACTAAACAATACCGCAACAGCTGTCATATTATTTGATTCGTAAACATCTGCGCAAATAGAGTTATTTGAATATTCAAGGTACAGACATAGAGATTTGATTGATGCTCTGCTGATCAATCCTGTTGGACGCTTCCTAATTATTATCAATTTTTTGTTAAGATCGAAGCAGAAAAGTATCCAGTAGACTGAATGGTGTCCTAGTAGGCCAAACAGTTCGTTTAATTCGTTTACATAGCGACATGCTATAAGTATTTTCTGCAATTACATTTTAACGTTTCTGTTTATAAGCAAAAGTCACAAAACGTCAAACTGACAAATTTCTAGCACAGATGGTACATAGATTTCTTTCCTCCTAAAAAAAAGTAACTTCAAAGACAGTTGAACTCGAGTTATGTTTGATCTATTTTGGTGTAGGTCAGACGGTAAATATTACCTTATTAGTATTGCTGCACTATATAAGCAGGAATCTTTTATCAAATATCGTGTACGACAGGGTTCGCCACTTTATTTCTACCAATGGTCACAAAAACGAGGTAAATGATGTACCGATTGCTGCCAAAACTGCTCGAAGGTACACATTTGACGGACGAGAGTGTAACCTCATCCTAAGATGAAACCTGAACTGGACATACACAACACATGAGAAGGGCTACTAAAAGTCCTTCCAAATTCACCTCTTAACACTACTTAAAGAAACATTAATAAAAAAAAGATTTGGTCCAGTGAAAATCAGTGGTTGTATGGGATTTTATCTGGAGACCTGTATGCAAGGGTACATTCTAACCATGAAGTTACTTTCGACCTAAGTGTGCGTTAATCTAACTTCATCAACTAAATATTCTCATGTACCAAGGACAATATCAACACAAAATAAACAGATTCAAAAACTCAAATCGAAGGTGAAGATGCCTCCTTTACACAGATGATTCTGGGGAATCATTCATTAAGTGTTGTTGGCATAACGGCTTCAAGGCAGTCTTCCTCTGCATAACTTTGATTCTCTGCAGTTTGTCAACTTTCCTCGTGCAGTATCAGTATGATTTAAAGCCTTTCAGTTTTGTCAATTATTATTCTACATGCCTGTATTTCTATTTCTCAGGAAAATTAGTTATACATTTTTTATCTTCTTTTAAAAGTAGTCATAAACCTTTTGAACTCCTTGTATATATTACTTTGATTTCCTATTATCAAAATAATATTTTTCAAAAATTTTTTAGGTTTGTTAACCTTATTCTGATATGGTAAAAAATACGTATTTACTGTCACAGACCCATTAAACATTGATGCTCACTTTTAAATAAAGCAGGTCATTGCGAATTTACTTGAAAGCTTATATGCTTTATGTCTTTGAACATGAATGCTCTGCATCATACATCTGGCAAATTTACCCCTCCAGAAACTGAATGCTTAAACTGTGTAGGTGTTTCTTCTGCAGGAGGGTGTTGTAACTGAATGCACCTGATCAGACTACATTAACTGAAATTCAAAATAAAATATGGTAACAAAGTTTTATTGAACCTGTTTAGTTCAAAAGTCACTGAGTAAACTATTGGAGAATCTCAACTAATCTCTTTCAATAAGCGTTTACCAAGAAATTAAACTCAAAACGAGAGATATAATAGGCAGCAAATAACAGCTGTCATTTCCAATTTGTTTTGTAATTTATGGGACCAAAATAACCAATAAGCTACTTACAATAGACATGCATTACTAAGTAATTCAAGTAGTTGTTCAGTTAGTTATTTAGTTAGATGAGATTTAACGACACACCAACAAGAATGTGTTATATAGTGTCAACCAGATAAAAAAGTAAAGTTTAAAAACGGTTTCAAATACGGTTCAAGTTCAAGTTCGGTTTCAAATACAGTTCAAATATGGTGCAAGTCCTTCCCTTTAGTCGCCTCTTACGACAGGCAGGAAATACCATGGGCATATTCTACAACCCTCAGCCCACAGGGGGCAAGTAGTTGCTCAGACACAGATTCAAAGTTGCATATAATTACTTCCCATCACTACTGGTTCTAAAGTTTAATTTCTGAAACTGGCCAATCTAAGGACTTAATGTCTGTTTCAAATCCAGCCACCACATCTTATTTTGCTTGGAAGATAGACATCTGTGAGAAAGTTCTCAGAGACTGCTGTCAGACATTGGATCTCAGCCTTTTTTCCAGTTTCTAGTAGAACTTGCATCTATCAACGAAAAACAAAAGTTTTACCACTTCGATGAGACCAAATAAAAGTGAGAAATGTTAACAGTTCAACATGGATTATACTTTCCAAATATAAACTTGTGTTTTTGCAATTCCACAAAATTATCTTGCAAGGCATACAATGAAACCAGCAGTCAAAATACTTTTATTTTTCAGGTGCTATTTTGATATATCGTCCTGTAAATCTCATTTTGGTTACAGATTCGGAATTTGGGTGATAGGTACTCTTGGACGGTGTTTTATTGACCAGAATGTACAGAAAAGATTTTCCTTGTTTTTTCAATATGTTTTGTCTGTCATTTCAGGGATTTTTGTGGTTACCAGGGCGAAATCACACTCTTCCACTGTGTTTCAAACACTGCATAAAACACTCTGCTTGAATCATATTCCTTACAAGAATTCTTCAGTTTTAACAAATGTGAAAAAAAAAAACAAATCCTGCTAATAAGAGAGAATGTCAAGTCACATTTATATTCATTATGGTACATGGTGTGCCCTTGGCACAAGCATGAACAGCATTACAGGAAACATCAATGCCTAATAAAATAACTTGGAATTTCTGTACAACTAAACAATATGACTAATTCAAGATCACTAGATTCATCCCCTGTGGTATATATTTGCCTTTTCCATAAATATGTGTAGCATGAGCAGGGGTTTCCCTTAACTTTTTTTTTACTCGCCAGCTGGACTAGTGATCTAAAATTCTGAGTAGTCTACAAGCTATTTTCACTAGCCCACCTATTTCTATATTCAAAAAGGGAAATAAAAATTTGTTTTATTCAATAGTCCTTATGATTTGGTTAGTTAGTTAGATGAAGTTTTATGGCTCAGTTTGATGTCTGTTAACATTTCATATGTGTTCACTGACTTCATTCAACCTGAGGCAATCACCTGGTGAGAGCTTCAATGCTTCTACTTTCCCGTTCAATATATGAAAGTTCAGGAAGTTAAATGAAAATGAATTCGAATGACGGGTAACATGAAGAGGTATGCAAATAGCCTTTTGACTAATTACTGTGGTAGAATATGGAGAATATATTCAGGGAGTTCGGAAATGTAGAAAAGGATAAGGTAGGCCTATGTTGAGAATGATGTTATATTCATAGTCCATCACATCAGAGAGTAAGGACTGGCAGAATCCTCAATGGGAAAATGAGTACTAACTAACAAACTAATCATGGTAGCAGATATATATTTGTATTTGAGTTGGAACTGAGATCATTTTTAAGTGATAATAGGTCTGATTGTTCGTTGTACTAAATAATTTTCCTGTGGAGAGAAGGTAGTCACCTTTTTTAACTTGCCAACCGGACTACCATGAGTAGGGCTTTCACTTGCCCGCCGATGTTTTCAGTAGCAAGTGGCCAACAGGCAAGTGCTAATTTTCAACCCTCATATTACGGAACATTGAATAACTTAAAACATGTCAGCAGCAGAAAGAGCAGCATCCAATGTTTATGTCTGCCTTTGACACAAAAATGGGTAGCATTAAGAAACATCACAGCCTACTTTATATGAAACATGTTAAGCAACCAACATACAACATGATAGATGAAATACCTCCTTCATCCAATGTGGTATATTGCCCCAATATGGTCTGTTCATTATTTCCTTGGATTTCTTGAGATCTGCATGTTCTAGGGGCAGTAAGGCCTCATCTGGTACTCTTAGTCGTTTGAGGTCTGAGGGTAGGATGCCAAGCCACTTGATGCAAGGAACAGTCAGATGGCAAGAGTCATGAGACATGGCCTAAATAGAATAAATCACATTTCAAATGATCCAAATTTCTGGCTAACAACACAGTTTACTTTAGCACCTTTTTTTTGAAATATGCAGATCAGATTTTTGTTGGATATTGAAAATGCATGTGTGAGCATAAAGATTCAAACTGGTAGTAACGCAAAAAATCAATCAATGAAATATAAAACAACTAAACCTTTTTGCATTTCACCCTTGAGGGTTTAAGGCAGCTTAGAAAACAAAGTAATAATTTCGTAAATATGTCAATATTGCATGCAAAATACACGGGACCATATAAAACAGGCACACGGGCAACAAGAGATTTGCCTCGGTCACAGCAGCCAAAATTTCCCTGACACAAATTGCAGGAGAGGTGCCAAAAATGTGATAAAAACTGGCATCTACCCTCCGAAATTACTGCCAACAAAAGCAATAAATATAACCCATGCGACCCACCAAAATAGAACTCACAAACATTTTTTTGTTATACAATGCTTTTCTAAAACATTTGAAAAGAGTCCTTCTGACAAAAAAAGTTGCACCCTGCTCTTCTGATACAGTATGAGAGGGAAGCCAGAAATGTTAACACTATTATAAGGTGCTGTCAAAGTGGAATAGCACATCACACAAAACTGAGCCACAGGGGTAGCTATTTAAGTACAAATCCTTCACTGGCTTTGTGAAGTAAGAATACCAAGTACCCATGACTATGCACAATAACAGCCTCTGCAGTAGAACAACAAAAAAATATGCTTGCTTTTAATCAATGAGACCTACCTTAGATCCAAATTTATAAACACACAATATTTCAAGACCTGAAAAAGAATTTTCTGAGAAGTTACATAAACTTGTTTTTAACATATGACTAAATTCTGCAAATTTTGAGTTTATTAAAATGGCTGACACACCAGTAAAGGGGAAAAGACACTCAGTGTCATGGAGTATCATTTTGGCTTTGTTTCTGATTCATATTTGATTTGTCCTGTAAAGATATCAAAGCACACATGGAATAGAGTATGAACTAAATTAATTCTTTTGTATTTTTACACATTTTAACAAAACTGATGTCCCCACAGATACATTTAATTACATAAAAAAAAAATAATTACATAGATAGTTTTTATCTTAACAAGAATGTGCCACTCTACTGAAAGTGACAACTAGTCAGCTAAAATACATTGTGCTCTTAATTATAGTATACTTTTCAACCTGAATTTAGTTCTGGAAATAAGGTAGGCCTCACTGTAAGAGTATGGAAAAGGATGTTAAATCTTACCATGGGGGTCAGCATCAACCAGCCCTAAGACTGGTATATGTAAAGAATCCCATAACAACTTCAACATCAGTCTAGTATGCACATCAGGGTAGCCTTTGCCCTGTAAAATAGATAGAACTAAATTGTGTCAAAAGTATAAAAACATCTTTACAAGACACAGCTTAGCATGCTGGGAAAAGTACGTAGGCAAGCCACTGGGGAACAGTGTCTGCACAACTAGTCTGACTGAAAAGGTTATTGGTGAATTTTTTACTATAATGTACAGACCAGCATTTTACTTCACTATTCACACCCAGCAGTAAAGCTGACCATTAAAAGTGCTCTCTGATTTAACTTATGGGCCCCAATTTCCTTACCCAAGAAAGTGAGCATTTTCCCAATTCTACATTTACTTCTATCAAGCCCCTCCTACAATTAAAAAAATAATGCACATTGCAGAATTGCTGAAGATCATAGTCTGCTTAGCATGTATTTGAAGAGCATAGTTTCAAAGGATCGCAACCAAAATACAGTAACCACTTGATAATATAAATCCCTTGATCTCCAAAATATACAGTATCAGGGGTGATGTATGTTCTAATTTAACTTACAGTAACAATTATACAGGGATACAGCTTTCCTGGAAGGTCTTCATCAAGCAGTTTCTGGAAAGTTGCATCTTTCTCAACAACCAAGATGAACTTGGCTTCGGAGGTTACATCTGTTTAAATGTTGTTTCAAGGATAAACACTTCTTAGCCCTTGGAATAAGAAATTATGAATTCAAACATTTGCTGATAGCTGCTTGCTACAAAGGTGAAAACTTTACTACCTCTGTCATTGCTTTATTCCTCCAAAGTTTAACAGTAATTTTTACCAGGGTGTAATATTTAACAGACAAAACCTTAAGTTGATACAGACATTTACACAATTTATATGGTATTCTTTCACTAGAACTTTCTTCGGCCAGAATGCAAAAATGCATTGAGGTTTCAATGAATTCATTTCAGAAGATTAAACCCAGAACTACAAAGGCTTTTCATGTTAACTGTTCTGGACCAATATGTGATACATCTCCCCCACCATGTATTTAATGAGAAATTGCTACGAAATCTACCTTGAGATATCATGCTAGTAAGGTTTTTCTTGACTTTGACCTCTGCTAACCTGCGATTAACTTACACTGCTGAACACAAAAACATCAACAACAGCATTTAACAGTATTTAAGTTTTGTTTGAGTTTCCAAAGCAAGTTTTTTGGATGCTGATATTTAATGACCCAGATGACCTTTGCCCTCTATCTCATGAGGTAAAATTTTTCGAATATAGAAACTGTCCAGTCTCTTATCTAATGCAGTCTCTTATCTGAATCTGTTATTAGACACCATAGGTGCTCTTGTGACCAATGGAGCAGAAACCACTAGACTGTTAACTCTACTGACTCTCAGTATGCAACACAACAGACCTTTTGAGATGGTCAGTACTCTCTGATCATTACAGAGTGTAAGGAGGAAGATAAACCAAGCATGCATGAGATGCAAATATCCACAGATTAGTGAGCCAAATAATCCCATAATTCAGTACACTGAATAGATCTCGCATGATTAGGGTAACATTGGGGTGAAAAGACCAATATTCTATTTCATTTTCCACTTTCACGTAATGTAATACAGCAGGGCACCTTTGTTCAATATAATGCATCTAGATAGCTGTCTCTTTTTTAAGTATACATGCCCCCTTTCTTTGGATAAAGTGTTTACAAGCTGATCAGAATTTGACTTATGAAGACCACACATGAATGATCTTTGACCCTAATCAAACACAAACGAATGCATTCTCTTTACATCCTGCATCTATATGCTATGAAAGAATAGTATCCATGCTTTCTACCTTGAGATGTCATCTTACCAAAGTTTTCGAAATCTGATATATGATAACCATGCATGACCCTTGACCTTCACCACAAACAGGGTCCTTTCATTCTATATAATCATGCATTTACATGCAAAGTTTTAAGAGTAACCATGCATCAATCCTACCTCACAATATTCTGTTCACAAGGTTTTCAGAGTGAGACCTCTGATGACCCCAGATGACCTTTCACCACCGCCAAAAGCAGTCCTTTCTTTTGATATAATGTATCTACATATTAAGTGTGAAGATCATCCATGCTTTTTAACTGAAGATACCTTGTAAAATAAGGTTTTTAAGGTTTTGACCTCTGTTGGCTTGAGATGACCTTTGACCTCCATCAAAGATTATATGGTATTTCTCTCCACGTTATGCTTCTACAAGGAGTACGTACCCATACTTCTTATGATTATCTTTGAGATAAGGTGTTAATAATGATTCAGAGTTTGACCTCTGGTGACCTCAGATGACTTTTTGACATCTACCAAAAGAAAAGAGATTTTTTCTTCACAAATGCATCAATATGCTAAGTAGGAAGAGTTCCCATGTTTGAGAACAAGTTTCCTTTGTGAGATACCATATTAATGAGCTAAGCATCACAAACATACACGAAAACACAGGTTTCTCTTTAATCAAAATTAATAAAATTTCAAGTTCTTTGCTCTCAACATGCCAAAAATCAAATGTTTAGAGGGGCTTATTGAGTTGGTTCACAAAATTCATGACTTTTTTCACAACTGTTGAGATTTACTCACATCTTGATGGTAAATGATCAAACTAAGAAATTCAGCACATCTGACTCA
>WURT03000027.1:2363725-2378775 GCA_009936505.3 Holothuria glaberrima
AATTTACTTTCCTTGAGAAAGCCCAAAATAAGGGACGGATCTGTCTGCTCAAATAAAGTTTTCAGGTCTGGCGCAGCACAACTAAGAGATGGTTTTGGGGATAAAGGGGGGGGGTCTGTTGAGGGTGGGGTGGGTATGTTATTGCGTTCTTTAAGTTCGACATGTTGCTTTTTCACTCAGAAAATCATTTTGATAATAAGCAACAAACAAGATGCTGGTATTGTGTAAAGAGCAATTAAAACCGCTGTATGCAGTATTAGGTTTATACACTTGAAAGTATTCAAATAATTAACAAACGGAAATTTACAGTTACAAATGGAAAAATGACCATGATTAGCTACTTTCCAAGTAGGTGTACTTCCAAAGAGTAAAGAGATGGTACAAATTAAGCTGATACTAGCTGCCTTTAGTATGCAAATCTGAACAATCTATTGTGGATTCATACAGAAATAGCTCAGTATTGCGAGTTGATAAGGGTTTGCTGTATATGTGTACATGATCTTTGAGGTTTCATTGACATATAGTCAGGGTAAAAAAAAACCTTGGGGTAGTTGGTGTAAAAAGTTCCACCCCCCTACAGGCCAACAGAGATAGACAAATATATTCTTGTGTAGTGTACATGGTAACTGTCATCCGCTAGTTGATAGTGACATACCTAATTTATTATTGATATACTGGAACTGATATACTTGACTGATATACTTGACTACTGGAACTCTTACCCCCAAACACGAAATATTAACAATATTGAAGTTTTGGACATTGTCCTTTAACGTTATGCTGTGAAAAATACTGGAACTGATAGCAAGCTAATTTTTCCGTTGTTATCATAGCAAGAGGTGTATTCACATAAAGCAATAATGAAATTAACCCCTGTATTTCCTATTTTTGCAAAATTACCTAGAATTTTTTTACCCTGTGATTAAGTGTGCAATTGGGGGAAAAAAGGACCGGTCCTTTTTTACCCTGACATGGTTTTTATTTCCCCCCGGGATGTTGTACACACTCTGGTACATGGTTGATCTTGACACGAGGCATGCTTCAATATTCATGTAGAGTAAGTATCCACCAACATAATTATTACATTACTACTTTAAATAAGTTTAGGAGGTGCTAGATTGGCCTAATGTTATAGCCTAGCGTAGCAATCTTTGTAACTGGATGCTAGGTTAGTTTAATGTTGCAGCCTTTACCCCGTCTTACCATACTTCAAATGGAGAAGTCATTTAAACATTCTTTGAAGTCAATTAAAACTCATGAAATTTGCTCATTAAGTTTTACTACAGAAGCAGATGAGGTCCCTGTATACTTGAGTATATGTGACTGCATGTGTTTCTTTACAATATCAATGTATAATATATTAGCTGATGTCATTATTACTGCTGTAAGTGATTAATCACCGTAACTACTGTGGTGACAATTAATCAGCCTCCCTTGCTGAAAATTAATCAGGTTACAACCTGAAGATACTGATTTACCATTTTTCGTTTTCATGATAATTCTCTGATTGAAGATGTGGTTCACATTTTCACAAAAGCTTTGTCACAGAGGTCACTTCATTCTTACTGTTTGATGTCAATTCTTTGACAGGATCTTTTTCAAGAATCATGCCAGTTTGCAGATGTGTAAATTATCATCACCCTGATGATTTGTGGAAATAACTTCTGATTTTGCTAAGTGTTCGATTTTTAGGGTAGTCCTGTCGCCCGGGACAACCAGAAATTCTGCAGGACTACCAGATATTCCAAAAACAGGTGTATAAGGTTTTCCGTCGGGACAACCAAATCTTTTGAGGACATTGATGTTAACATTAGCAGGCAGTGCATTGCGCAAGCAAGGAACTTTAAAAATCCGATCGCAAAATTTTATTTGCAAAATGAAGTGATCGCGCATGTTCAACCTCCCGCACAGTCACTGTATCGAAATATGGATTGCACTAAAGCCAAAAAAATGTGCCCCTACAAACTCCAGAAGAAGGCCTGCACTGTACACTGAGGAGCTGAATTTCTTCGTGCAAGCTACAAATTCGTAGTGCTGGTGATGTTGTACCACTCGTTCTTTGAGCTATGTTTAATTTTTTTAACCAGCAAAACCAACTTATAACATTAACTAGGTCCACATTTTATATGAATGCACGCCACGTTGTCATCACAAGAAACTAAGCTACGCAGGCAGTCCTTTACACTCACACGTAAAGAATGCAGAACTTACAAAGAGACTAACTTTCTATCCTGATTTCAAATGTACGTATTAACTGAAAATAGTTTGAAAAAGTGCATTAAACCCTTTATTTTTCTTCAATGATAGTTAAATTGCATCTGCGATCATGTACAAAACTTTTTGTAGTGCCCAAATGGACAATTTAGTCCCGAAATTTAGTGTTCGATCACACATTTTAACTACTACACTTTGTACACATAGCATCACTAATTCCAAGAGCAAGACCTGTCGTCGGAAATATCGAGAAGAAACCAGAATGCAAAAATGCATTGCTTCGATGAACTCATTCTGGTAGACTTAAGCTATATCCAGTGTTAATATTCTGGACCAATATCCCCACCATGCATGAGAAGTCGCTATCATATCTACCTTGAAATATAATGCTCACAAGGTTTTGTCACTCTATCTCTGGTAAACTGGAATGACCTTTTACTAAAACAAACATCAACCGATTATGGTAAATAAATACCATTTATAAAAGTTTCTTTGAGTTACAAATCAGAAAATATCCTGTAATGAAAGTTCTTTAGTTCTTTAAATACTGCCCTTCAGCGACCTCAGATGGCCTTTGACCTCTACCAAATATAGTGGGGCACTTTCTCTCATTGTCATGCATTTACATTGCAAAGTACGGGAAGTATATGCTTCCATTCTGGAAAAAATTAGTTACACGCTTTTCAGAGTTTCACCTCTGGAAAACTCAGATGAGCTTTGACCATCATAAAAAAATATGACACTTTCCTTAAGTTATATAATGCATCTACATGCTAAGTTACCAGACTATAAATGCTTCCAACCTTGAGATACTGTAACAAACTGTTGTAGCAAGATTTTCAGAGTATGACATCTTATGACCCCAGATGACCCTTGACCTCCACCAAAATTAAAAAGGGTCAATCCTCTTGATATATTGCATCTACATGCTAAATATGGGGAGCATCCATGCTTCCTATCTGAACATATGGTGTTAACAAGGTTTTCGGACTATGACCTCCCAACACCCCTGATGACCCTTGACCTCCACCAAAAATGATAGTCCTTTTAATGAAACGCATCCACATGGGTAAACATGAAGAGTATCCATGTGTCCTACCTTGACATTTAGTGTTAACAGTTTTTTCCGAGTTTAAAAAACAATAGGGATCTTCCTCCTAATAGAATACATCTCCATACAAAGTATGACGAATCTCCATGCTTGTTTGACCTCTGATGACCCCTGGTGACCTTTGACCCTACCAAAAATGAGTCGTTCCTCTTGATCAAATGTATCCACATGCCATGTATGGAGTTTATCCATATTTCCTACCTTGAGATAGTGTTAACAAGGTTTTCAGAGTTTGATCTCTGGTGACCTCAATGACCTTTGACCTCCACCAAAAACGATAGAGATCTTCCTCTCAATATGAGGCATCCATGTACCAAGTATGAGATATGGCGGAGTTTCCCTTCTTGAGATATCGTGTTAACGAGCTAAGTGTCACAAACACACACATACATATACATACGTACATACATACATACATACATACATACATACATACATACACCAGCATGACCGTATAGGTTTCTCTTTCATCGAAACTTAAGTGGACAAAAAGGCCAAAAATATTTGGTTGACATGTGTAAAAGACTCAAATAACAATCTGTGACGTATTCGCAAGATTTACTACAACAGGTTTTCCTTGCGAGGCACTTTTCTTCAGAGTGGTATTGCACTTTGGCCGTAGCCTTACATGTAATATATATATGCAGGTCGACACTAACCTAAGGCTACATTTCTAAAGAGTTGTCTCAATGAACTCTTTCTTTCCTGCGATAATATTCAGAAATGCCTCATTCCTTGAGATGAGGATACAATAGTTTTAATTAGCTTGATGCACCTTAATTTCTACTTGAATGAAGTGTGCACAACTGTCGGTATCAAAACTTTACATGACATCAAACGGATTTATATTTGTTTTTTAAAAGCAAACATCGGTTTCTCACCTCAAAAGTTACCCCAAATGATCGACCTCCATTAAAATTTACGTCTTTCTCTAATCAATGCATCTACATACTTAGGGTGAAATCTGTCCAAGATTCCTGCCTTGAGATACAGTATTCAAATAGTTTTCATTATTTTACCTCAGATGAGTACTATGCTGTGCCAGACCTGAACACTTTATTTGAGCATACAGATTCTTCCATTATTTTGGGCTTTCTCGAGGAAAGTAAATTGTATAGAAATTTTTGACATGACTCCCGCATTTGCCTGTATCTTTTAGTGGAATTTGACCCCACCTTTTTTAGTTAATTGTACCCCAACATTGCACCTTTTTTCTTTTCTAGATGACACTGTATAACACAGTCGTGTTGGTGTGTCGTTAAATCCCATCTAACTGTAGGCTGGCAACAGTGTATAGCATTATGGTTCCCAATAGTATTAACTTGTTGTGAGGTATGTATATAGGTGTCTTTTATATTGCTGGTTACAACTTGGTAGCAAGTAATTGCAATAGTAGAATAAGACTGTAGGTTAGGTAGCACCCTAATCACGACATGATATTGTTTATTTGGCCTCATAACATGTCAAATATAGTTGCACCTACAAAATGGTTAATACTTCTAATCTCCCTTTATTTTGCATAAAAGAAATGGTAAATCCCTCTATTTACAGGACAAACACGTAAGCAGATCTGGAAACATGCAAATGAAATGGGTATAAATTCATGCATGCATTTGCAAGGTCTGGCTGCAATAATTTAGTACAAGCCTGAATAACAGAAATGTTATTGTAAGATATGTAGAACTAAGCCCCTAAATTAACGGTAACGGTAGAAAATAAACTTTTGGGTTATGATATTTGGTAGTTGTTAAGCCACTTGCTCATGTATTGGACACACCCTAACTTACTTTGGTTCCTTGTCATAACGGGCTTACATTATATTTCTTTTTGTTCATTTCTAATTTCTTCAATGTAGTTTAAGGTGCACAGGTATGTCCAAATATAAAAGAGAATCATATGCAATCAGAAACTTTTTTTTAAATATTTTAGTGTTTTGATGTGCTGATAAGCAGTGTTTTCTTTTGAATAGTTAACATGATTTTTAGAGTAAACATGCATTTATAGGGGGTGAGAGAAATAGCTTCAGAGTAACATATTCTACAGATGGGAATGTTGAAGGAGTTTATGTCAATTTTCATGATGTTGAGGTTAAAGGACTGACGTATAGGTAAGAGAAAAGCCTTCCTCTCCTGAACATAAAAAAGTACTGATGTAAAGTGTTTTATGTTGTGTGAATCACTTTCAGTGGTTAAATTATTCCCTGAAAATAACTGGGTTTTTTTTTTTTTTTTTTTTTCAAACTTTGACCGAGTTGCCCTTAGTATTTCAGGTACTAAGAGTTATGCAGGAGGAGCATATGTTGAATGCTGAATATTTAGATATGACTATGACTGCATGGTTAAGTGGTTAGAGCATCCGAATTCTAGCCGAAAGGTCGGGGGTTCGAATCCTGGCCGGGTCATACCAAAAACTTTAAAATTGTAACCTACTGTCGTTGTGCTTGGTGCTCAGCATAAGTAGTGGAGCAGGGAAAACAAGCCAGTGAGCCATAACTGGGAAAAGGCCGTGGCCGGGCCGACTTAAACCATTTGGTTAGAAACAGCCGTAAAACCTCATCTAAGTCATATGACTATGATGTTCCAACACATGATTTGTCATTGTAACAATTTAATCAGTCTGTAGGCTCCTGAAAGTTGCCCCAGGTATGAAGTAAAAGCTTGAGTACTAGGAACCTGGACAGGCTGGATACCCACATCTTATTTCGACCCTTTATTTGAGCAGACAGATCCGTCCCTTATTTTGGGCTTTCTCAAGGAAAGTAAATTTTATAGAAATTTTTGACAGGACTCCCGCATTTGCCTGGACCTTTTAGAGGAATTTGACCCCGACTTTTTCTAGTTAATCGTACCCCAACATTACACCTTTTCTCTTCTTGATGACATTATATAACACAATCGTGTTGGTGTGTCGTTAAATCCCATCATTTCGACCCTCGTGTGGTACACGTTTACGATACAAATAACATTAAACCATGCGCAGACCTGAAGGGTTAATTCTGTAGACATTTGATCATTAAGTGCTTACCACAGGTTCATAAGTACAATCCCATTACTTTAAGATGCCTCGGAGATGATCCAGTTGTCAATTTTTGACATGATGCAGTCTATTCATTCTGTACTGATGCGTTTACCCCACTGTCATCCATTGTAAGGTTACCTACAGACAATGTTAATTTGCTTCGGTTTTGCGCAGCGTTTGTGACCGTTTTTCGGCATGTCTAACGACCATTAGCCAATTTTTATTTGATATATTTGGTTGGCAATGAGTGATAATCACTGATTAAAATAGTGACAGGTAAAGTCGTTTGACCAGAAACGGCATTCCTCTCAGATAATTCGTCGTACAATATTCTTTTACTGGTCAGAGTACATTGTATACAACTTCCTGAGGCATCCCGAAAGACAACGGCTTTTCCGCAAGTATCATGCTTCGCAGCCCAAATTCGGTGAAGCAAATGATGTATAGATGTTTTATGGACAGGTGCTGAATATATCCAGGAATGTTTGCATCTGCGTTGACTTCAGTCTTTTTTAATTGAAATCAGCAAAATACCTGCTGTAGCCATGTGATTCTTGGTCCTGGATTCACTCGAAAGCTTTTGATAAACATATCCAGTAGTACCCATACCATCACGATTTCCCGGTTTATAGAGTAAATCATCATCATCAACCTTCGATAATTTATCTATAATTTTATCTCGTAACTCGAGTTACGAGATTATGCGAGATCCGAGCCAGCGCGCATGCGTAGATCAGAGAGTCAATGTTTGCGAAGAATTATCTGACGTTTCGACACTATTCCGTACATAAAGGTGGTAGAAATTTATTCTTCAGAGAATTTATTCAATTACTTCTACGAGAAGTTGACAGAAGAAATTGGTTACTAACTGATAGAGATGACCGAGGTGGTAAAATTCCCACGGGGGAAGAGTAACCAGGTAAAAAGTGGCGAGTCAGAATGGCGCCAACACCATGCCTGCTACGAGTAGGCCTAGTAACGCGAGACAGGGCTTAGGCTTTGGTTTAGCCCTTAGTAAGGGCAGTACTTCTACCACCAATACTACGAGTTCTAATGTTACTAGTAGTAGTAGCAGTGGTAGCAATAGTGGTACTACAAGTACGACAAGGAACAGGCCTAGGCCTAATTCATTTATTCCAGCAGTTAGCCCTAGTGTTCACACTGCTGTTGGTGCAACAGTAAGTTCATTTACTGCAAGTACACATACTCGTGCTAGTACTAGAGAACAAACTTTCACTGAAAGTAGGCCTAGGCCAACTTGTTTACAGGCTAAATACAGTAGGGCTAAGGCCACGCCCAATGTTACTGTTAGTAACACGAACCAGTACGACTGGACCCAGTGTTGAAAAGGCTAGGACTAAAGACAAGGTGGGAAAGACCACAAAAAAGATAGTAAAAGTCAAAAGCAAAGATTGGGACAATCGCCTTAAGAAAATAGAAGAGGCTGTTTCAAAGCAAGTGCAGATAGGGCAGAGTTGAGGAAATTCATAATGAATTCCATGGTAGGCCACGGCCGAGATCATGATAACGTTAGTGACGTATTACTTGGAGAGGAATATTTTCAACCTGACTATGAGGAATTTGAACTTGAAGAACATACTTCAACTGAAAATGCAGAAATGCAAAGTCCTACAGTAGGTTTGCAGGAAGAGATTGCCACAGGCAACTCAGAGTAAGATGAAAGTATCACCCAGTTGGCTGACAACCCGCAGACAACAGAAGTGGTGAAACGGGGGTTTTGCGACTAGATTCCAGGCAGCACCACCTACTGGCCCTCCATGGCCCTTTGAATTTGGATATTTCGGAGGTGCCCAAAGTGAATCCCTTGATCTGGGAAAACATCCCAGCCAAAACTAAGTCAAAGAACTTAAGGCTGCAAAAGCTCCAGAGGCCCTTGGTAAAGGGAATTGTGGCAGTGGCAAGGTGTTTTCCGGAAAGCCCAACAGTGGAACAGCAAGAGGCTTTAGCTCTGATGGCCCAAACAAATGCAGAAATAAACATGTACAGAAGAGAGCTCATAAAACCAGATTTAAACAGTCGCTTCCACCCGCTCTGCAAGGCAGACGTGCTGGTGACCAAGTTTGTGTTTGGTGACGACTTAGGTAAAGTGGTTAAGGATATGGCTGAGCAGCAAAAGGCGGCCACAGTGACTAAAATTGGTGCTACGAAAAACAGTACCAATAGGTATCAGCCTTAGCAAATCAGAGGGAGGCCCAGAGGATACCAGCCGCAGATGGGCTACCGTCCAAAGCAGAATTATAGAGGAACAGGGCGTACTTTTTAGCCCCACGCCTGCCGGGCAGGTCCCCACTACTGAGGAAGGAGATCCAGGGGCAGGCGAACAAAGGAAAGACCCACCCTCGTCCATAGGCAGTTTAAAGCCTATTGGTGCATACTCGTCAGAGGTGAGAAAAATGTTACCTCATAATATGTTGTTACACACAAAAAAGTATGCATTTGTTGGAGGTCAGCTGAAGTATGGAATAGATCAATGGAAGAAGCTCACTAGTGACAGTTATCCTTGAAATTATACAAGGTCACAAGTTAGAATTTTTAGATCTTCCCCCAGTCCAAGTGCGGAGACCATTCCCGTTCAAGCTCTCTACAGAAGAAAAGCTAGGTATGACTAAAGAGATTTGGTCGCTTTGGCAGAAAAAAGTCCTAGAACCTTGTGTACCTACTGAAGGGCAGTTTATCTCGAATATCTTTGCCAGACCGAAGAAGGATGGGGGCATACGCATCATACTAGACTTATCAAAGCACAATGAGCACTTAGTGTTCAATCATTTTAAAATGGACAACTTTGAAACAGCAGTAAAATTTATAACAAAAAACTTTTATGGCTTCGCTTGACCTCAAAGATGCATACTTTTCTGTTCCTATTCACAAATCAAGCCAAAAATATCTTAGGTTTTCTTGGAAAGGTCAGATTTGGCAATTTAGGGCACTACCCAATGGTTCATCTCCAGGACCGAGAATTTTTACGAAAATTCTTGAAGTCCCAATGGCCGCACTCAGACAGAAGTATTGGCCATATTATAATGCCCTATGTAGATGATACTTTGCTAATTGCACAAAGTAGATTGGAGGCCTTGCATGCAGTGAATGATACTATTGAAGTGCTCTCCAGGTTGGGGTTCAGTATTCACCCTCAAAAATCGTTACTGGATCCGTCACAGGAAATTACGTTTCTTGGTTTTATAAGTAATTCTAAGGAGATGGTGGTAACCTTAACAGAACCAAAGGTAAAGGAGATCCAGGAATTTTCAATGGAAATGCTGAACAAAAACAAAGTTTCTATCACAAAGCTAGCTTGTTATATTGGCAAGGTAGTCGCAGCCTTACTGGGCTCACAGTTTGGACAATTTACAGCGAATTGGAGCGGGAAAAAATAAGGTACCTTGCTCTATCGAGAGGGAACTTTGACAAAATAATAAGTCTGAATGAAAAGGCAAAACAGGAACTCAGATGTTGGTATGAGAATGTCGCACTTAGTTGCAGACTTATACGGAAACCTAAAGTATCTTTTGAGTTGCATAGTGATGCAAGTGGAGAAGGATGGGGGGCCACAAATGGCTCTACTCATATTAGAGGTAGATGGAAAAAACATGAAAATTTACATTTTCTCTAGCAACAGCATAAACTATCTAGAATTGTTAGCTGCAAACTTTGCACTGAAATCATTTTGTAAGGCGGAAAGTAATATCCATGTACGACTCCGTATCGACAACACTACAGCGGCCGCATATATAAATAATATGGGAGGCATACAATCACTAGCGTGTGATAACCTTGCACAGGAATCATGGGCTTGGTGTATTAACAGACAGATTTGGGTGTCTGCTGCACACCTTCCTGGAGATAAAAATGTTATTGCGGACAGGAAGTCCAGGCTTTTTAGGGATGAACCAGAATGGATGCTGCATCCTGTTGTTTGATTGGGTCTACAAACACTTTGGCCAACCAAGTATAGACTTATTTGCAACAAGGCTTAACACGCAACTACCTTGCTACATGAGGCTCATGCAACTGACGCCTTTATGCTAGATTGGACAAATTATAATTTTTATGCCCTTCCCACCCTCTTGTTTAATTGATAGATGCCTCCAAAAAAATAGTTTAGGATAAGGCTGAAGGCATCATGGTTGTCCCGAAATGGGCAACAACCATGGTTTCCTCGGTTGTTGGCCATGTTAATAGCAGACCCAATTATGTTACCAAAAAATAAATCAATATTATTACTACCTGGGACAGATTCTGTTCATCCCCTGCATGATAAATTATACTTCCTTGCAGGTTATCCTGGAATCCCTGGAAGCAAGAGTACCACAAAGGGCTAGAGGCACCATCTTGGCGTCCTGGCGAGAGTCCACCAGAAAGCAGTATGGAACATGTATTAAAAAGTGGATCAAATTTTGTGACCAAAAATCGCATATTTCAATGTCGACAAATACCATTATTGTGTTAGATTTTCTGGTGGAATTAAAAGAGGAAGGACTAAGTTACAGTGCCATTAACACAACCAGAAGTGCCCTAGCATCGTTTGTGGTACTTGAATCAGGGCAAGTTATTAATGACCCGCTGATTTCAAGGTTCTTAAAAGGAATCTTCAATTTACACCCACTGGTACCAAAGTATAAAGACATGTGGGATGTCGGTGTTTTCCTACAATATTTAAGAACTCTATACCCTACTCAAGGAATAAGCCTAAAAGAAGTCAGTCTGACATTATGTTCCCTCATTGCTCTCACTACAGCACACAGAATGCAGACTATCCATTTGCTAAAGATTGACCAGCTCAAGCTCCTTCAATCATCAGCTTCATTTTATATTACAGATTTGGTAAAACAGAGTAGACCAGGATACAACCAACTTTAAGAGATTTTATAAAAAGCCATTAGCAGCAGAATATTGTTTGCTACAGCTGTGCTGGATTCCTAACCCATTTATTGCCAAAGCTTGTATACTTTTTTCTAAAGAGAAGTTTGTTGCCAAAGAATTGTTCATACGGTTGCATGGTTAGCAGTGAAATGTTACTACGGCACTCATGCAGGAGTCCCTCAAGTTTTATACAGTTAACTTAACAAGAGTTATATATCTAACTTGTGGAAAATTATTTCTGTGTATTAAACGAAGTTGTTGCTAAAGAACAGTTTAAATTGTTGCATAGTTTAAAGTTAAAGTTCCTACTTCACTCATGTGGGAGTGCCTTCGAGCTTTGTATAGTTTTTGCATGGTTTTATGGTCAACAAGAGTTGTAGAATAACTTGAAAAGCAAATTAATTTTGTGTCATTTATTTGTATCACTACATGGGTACATTGGTGTGTTGAGATCCAGGGACTTTCAAGGTGTCGCATAATCTCGTAACTCAAATTACGAGATAAAATGAGAAGATTAAACAAGAACTTACCTGAGTTTGAAGTTTGATCTTCATTTTATGAGTAATGGAGAGCGTAGAGATTATGTGCCCTACCTCTCCCACCCATGATTAAAGGAAGTGCCTTAAGTACAGGGCAGTATCTTGTTTAATCTCAATGTGACCTGGACCTCATCACACGTTACCTCATCACACGTTCAAGGCTGATCTACGTATGCGCGCTGGCTCGGATCTCGCATGATCTCTACAATCCCCATTACTGATAAAATGAAGATCAAACTTCAGACTCGGGAAAGTTCTTGTTTAGACTTCTCATTTCATTGGTTTAACCGATCCCATGGAAACTTTCGGATACATACTTCTTTCAGAATGACGAATGTGTCGACTGGTGGTTTAAGTTACCATCGTAAAGGATAATCACGTTTAGTGGTTTAATTCTACTTTTAAGCTGAAATGGCAATCGTCGAACTGGCGTTTCCATTTTGCACTGTTCCCTTACTAACGTCGTACTAACTCGGTGGTATTGAAAGTTGAACGAACAATAGGAGTTTGATTGCCGGATGATCTCGGTTATCGACTTTTGCCATTCACCTTAACCAAAGCATCTACCCTTTGGATATCCTTTTAGACATATCCGCTCCTTATGGGGAAAATGCTGTTCAAAATACCATTTCAGCTCCATTCGCGTAGTCAACGTGTTTGTCTTTTTCACAACTGTCGTCTTTCTTGACGAAAATTCGGGTTTGTGAAGATCAGGAAGAGAGTTTCTTTGCATTTCAAATGTGGCACAAACGCTCTCAACATTTTTGTGATTTTCCTTGTCAAAGTTGTCTCCTTGAAAAAGGAGCCCTTGTTTGTTCTCGGTTGGGCATTTTCACTTTCACCTGGTAGCCCATTAATACTGCCGCTGAAGGTACTCTTCTCAAAAGACTGAATTTCTTCACCATTATTATCATCATCATCTTGCTCTCCATTTAGACGAATCACATCCCTCTCCATTTAATCTGCATTTAATTTGCTGTGCTGGACGTTTTGGTTTTTCGAACAAACAGCTAGACGGTCATGTTGGTTTTCACGTATAAAACGAACGCCGTCATCACTTATTGTTTCACAGCCATCATGGACAAATGCCTTTGAAGAAATATGACTCCTCTTTGTTGGTTTCATATTCACAGGATTTTTGTTGTCCTGCATGGGATATGATAACCAAGTCGAAATATTATTGAATGAACCTTTTTTTCGGAGAGGATACATTTGTATCCTCTATGCCGTCCTTCTGTTCATCTTGTAAAGTATCATCGTTCAAAGGCTATGTAACTTGGGTGAACCCGTCGCACCATCGTCATGTTCACTACCTCCACGAACGGCAGTCTTGTGGTTGTGCTGTATATGAATTACTAGAGAAAAGCTTACGGGTTGGTGACATTATGGTGAGGGTTTACTTGGATTCCGTCTGTTATCCAAAGATTTGTCGCATTACCATTGCAGTTGTTGACACCACAGAAAAGGTGTATTTCTTCGTCATCCACAGCGTGTGATAGAATGTCAACGCATTTATAAGTGGTACCATACTTTGCATTTCTGGCAATATAAATTAGAAACGTTTTCATAGGTTGTTGAAACAAATGCGGGAAAGCTCTTCATAAGTTATTCCTCTCGTTTGTATAACGTTTGGCTATCGGAAATCGTTTCTACGTTCTTGTAACTATTTTTCTTCTGTAGCTCCAATACAATTACATTAGAGAAAAAGTCGTCATCTTCCAAAACACTGCGGACATTCCCGCCGTTCTCTTCCCATATTGTGTTCAATCTATGAACAAATCTCATATTTCTTCTGGTAGGTCACGACGTGGCGGCGACACTCTACAAGAACTTTATACCAAATTGTTGTTCAAATCCGGCTTACTTTGAAATTTCGTTCAATATAGCAGAACGAATTTTGCTATAATTCACACTTTTAAGTGGTCTACTCACTTTTTAGCTCAAACCACCTCTAAGAGCTGTTTGAGCTATTGTGATCCTCCACCGTCACTCTTTCTATCACGTCTGTCCACAATTATAGCGCTGTATATTTTTGAAAGTTGGTCATAATATTTCTTACATAATGGTTCTTTAAAGGTAAAACAGATTTTTGATCCAAGGTCATACAAGGTCGTTAGAAGTTAAAAGGTCAAAACATCTTTGATGTGGTATTGCTTTACGCCTGTGAGTCTGATATTTACGATATATGGTTTAGTTAATCGATTTAAAGGGCTTCCACAGCTGGGTGTAAAAATGTGGGTCAAAGGTCATCCAAGGGTCATTTGAGGCCATAGTTGTTAATATTTTGAAATGCTATTTTCTCCGAGATACGTTACCAAATTATCTTCAATTGCTCAGAAGGACTGGCATGTGCAGATTAGAAATTACTTCAATTTGGGATGAAGAACACTTTTGATACCTTTCTTACCAATTTTGAGCCACCCCTCTATTTTTAAGTCTCACAAAATCAGTTTACTACCTATTTCGCTTTCTCTCCCTTTAAATCTATACATTGCTTGAGGGAATGATTCTGAAGGTATCATAATACGTCATAATTAAGAGGAAACAAGAGTCTGTTTGGTAATGTTATTAAGTAAGACTGAAAATTTTCCACAACATTGACTCTTCCAAATTTTAAATATGAAGCTTTGAATGTGTGGCAATGGATATATCTCAGTTCATTTAGTTGTTAGCTGTTAAAACTATATATCCTTTTAATTATGGCCTGATTAGACCACTGTGATATTAACTGGCCTCAAACGTGTTGGTGTGTCGTTAAACCTCATCTAACTAACTGGCCTCATTTTACATAGACAAGTGGTTTTGCAATGGTCTGACAGTAATCCAGATGGACTTAGAAGTTGATAGGCAGCAGCATATTTCTATTATTTTCACTGAGGAAAAATGGGGCATTTTTTTCTTTTTTTTGAGAATGTGGTGCAGTTCTTTCTTCCTCCTTTCCATTTTAATGTTAATAAATATCTGCCTTACTCATGTGTTACGTGCAATCACATCAAGCAGTTTTGTACTTAGTATTTTACCAAGGAGGGGGGGAGGGGAAGCTATATGAAGAGTTTGAGACAGAGGGATATTGTTAGCTGTTAAAACTTTCGTCTTAAATGTCCTGATTTGGTCACTGTGATATTAAGTAGCATTATTTCACGTAGACAAGTGGTATGGTAATGGTCAGACAATGCAATTACACCATGCATACAGTAGTGTACACAGTAGAGTAATTACAAAATGGTTAGATGGGATTTAACGACACACCAACACGATTGTGTTATATAGTGTCATCAAGAAGAGAA
>WURT03000027.1:2388216-2399264 GCA_009936505.3 Holothuria glaberrima
TTTTCAGTCTGTTGTGCTGACCTTAAAGTTAATAGGGATAGGACCTCCCCATGTGGAATGTGAAGTTTGTAATTTTCCCATGCCTCTTATGCAAGCACATTCCCATAACATTTGATTGTTGAAGAGAAAATTGGTTATAAAGTTTAAAGAAAAACAAAGGACTGCTAATTAATGTGAGGCTATGACATCATACGTGCTTGCTTCAAGTTCACTCTCTGTTGAAAATGTGACAACTTGATCTGCTAAGATCTTGAGAACCACACGTCAGATTTCAACGGGAATTTCACCAGATTGCTTAGAATAAGTACCCCTCTAACATATCAAAACTTGATTTGAGCTTAGACCCTTCTTTTAAGAAAACCAAATTTCGATTGGTATCTTCAAGCTGGTGGTTTGCCATTTACAGAAATGGAAAAATATCTTCCCTACTGCATAAAGCAGGAAACTGGGAAAAAGTATTTCTCTTGTCGTATATGAGAGATACGCAACAGAGGGACACCTCACCGTGAACTAGGATAACCTAGGAAATGCGGATATCCACAATTTAATCACAGAACACCATATCTTATGCAGTACAATTGGGGAAGTGCATATGTATTTTTTTCCAAGTGATCCTAAGCAGACTATGGAGGGAGCAACTCTAAATTATTGAAATTAAATAACACCTTAAGACATGATAAAGTCAGGGATCCACAGAGCCAATTTTTAAGTAAGGGGACTAATCATCGAAACTGCATAATATATTCAATAAAATAAAAGCAGTTTCGGGCGGCCCAAAATGCCCACGGCAGAAAAAAGTGTGTGTGGGGGCTAAAGCCCCTGTAGCCTCCCCCGTCTCCACAGTCCCTGAAAGTTCGTCCCGTAGAAAAAAGACTTTTGTCTGGTAGTTATCTTGCTCCTGCTGTACCTTGTCTACCATGAAGGTAAATCAACTTGCTCTCACACTGCAAAACAGACATTCCCTGGCATTTTGTGATCAATTTATCAGCTGAGCTGGCTTTAGCTTTTGAAGCACTTTCATCTCCAATTGGTTGGACAGAAAAAATAATTATCAAATAACAATGATGGAAGACTCATGCTCTCTGTTTTTGACACTAATCCACTGAGCCTGTATACTGTGACAGTTGAAAGAAAAGTTAACGGGGAATCCCCTGTCCTAAGTATGCTTTTTGAAATATATTCTCAATTAGGTAAGAGCCAATGAGAAAGTGTTGCATGTTCCCCATATTTGCAGCAAACTGCTAACCCCCCCCCCTTCCCCCATCCCATTTTGCAGTGAAAGCAACACTATCAGTTTGCACGAAAAACTCTCTCTAGTTGTTTTCTTTACTTGGGGGCATTTTAATCCATCTTATACATGTCATTAGCAGGAATCTGGTAAGCATATTCCAAAGTGAAAATCCTTGCAATAGAAGACTTAGCACTGCATTCCTGCATTCTTGTCGTAGGAGTTATCACAAAAATGCTCAACACTGCGGTTTATTCTAAAGTAGTTTTACGCAGAAGGGTAATTGATCAAGGAGGTTTCTGCTAAACACGGAACGCTTGGGGCAAGTTTATTCAGGACTCAGGACTTAATAGCACTCAAACCATACATGAAAATGAAAGAAGCTACTCTCGATTTTTGTTTGCTTTTGTTTAATCATAACATTAATGCTAGCAATGAAACAGCTGCAACATTAAAAGAAGAAGTAACGATAATTGATGCAGAAGTAAATTGTAGTTATACACAAAAGTGTAAAACTGCAGTTTTACTGTTTCACTATAGTAAAAGGTACAGCAAACAGTAAACCGTGATATACCCTTTAACCTACGCTAAAAAGAAAAACTGTAGTTTTACTGTATAACTGTCGTTAACATGAAATGTACTAACAGCAAGTAAACAAATCTTTATGACTGCAAGGATAAAGGAAAAAGAAAAAACTGCTCCTTGTGAAAGTAAACTGATAGGAGAAAGCATTTTCTTTTAAAAATGGGAAAACCCTTAAAAACACTGTGTGATTTAAAATCTTGCAAATTAATTTAGGATAGTATTAGTACTTTGCCATTGCATAACATGGAAATGAGACAAGCTTCTCTTAACTTTTCTTTACTATTGTTTACTCCAACATTTTTGCTAGGATGAATTAGCTGTGACAGTAAAAGAAGTAACAGTAACTAAAGTAAATTGTAGTTATACACACAAAAAAAGAAAAACTGTACTTCTGCAGTTTCACTTTAGGAACCTACCTGTGGTAGTAAACATTCTAAACTATGCTAAAAAGAAAAGCTGCAGTTTTACTGTATAACTGTTGTTAACATTAACTGTACTAAAAGCAAGGAATAAAAAATTATGAATCCAAGGATAAGAGTATTTTCAGGAAAAAATGCTCCTTGTGAAGGTAAACTGATGGAAGAACTCTTTTTCTCTTAAAAATAAGAAAACCCTTAATAACACTGTATGACTAAAATTCATAGGACTCTTTCATAAATGGAAATAAAACAAGCTTCTGTCATTTTTTCTTTCCTTTTGTTCATAAAATTATTGCTAGTAGTTTTTCTGTTTCACTGAAGGTGATAGCAACATAAACAGTAAACTGTAGTTTGCACTGTAAACTATGGTAAAAAGAAAAACTAGTTTTACTGTTTAATTGTAAATAACATTAAATGTACTAACAGCAAGCAAATAATCTTTATGACTGCAAAGGGAAAAAATTAAATGCCCTTTGTGAAGGTAAACTGACTGAAGAACCCCTTCTTCTTTTAAAATTAAAAAACACTATATGATTCAAAATCTTTATTCTTAACAACTTAATACTCCTTTTTGTGTTTGATTATGAGGGTTACTCTACTTTGCCATGGTAAGAAACTATCACAAAAGAAAAGAAAGTATTAATTTGCACACAAATATCTGAAAGGCAATTATACCCTTTACTTAGGGCACTTTAATGTATCATGTACATGTCTTTGAAGAGAAGACTTATAACTGTATTCCTGCATTCTTTTTGAAAGGTGCTCTCACAAAAATGCTCAGCACACCTGCCTATTCTCAATCATTTTTTTTTTTTATTCAGAAGGGTAGTTGAGCAGGTTTCTGCTAAGACATGGTAATAAAACTTGGAAAGAAACAGCAAAACAAAATATAAACTCAATCTTTCTAGCCTTAAGAGAAGTTTTAATTTTGTACCAAGTTCTAAATATTTTTTCATGTACTCCTAGGAGAGCATGGTTCTTGTGCTAGACACTTTTCTACAGCCTCCTTCTTTGGAGGCTTTTGCAAATGAATGTGATTGGAAAAACGACATAGTACTGCAGTTTTTTTACTCTCGATTCAGAGACATTCTTGTTGCTTCATCAGTGTGCTCCTTACATTTCTTTTCTGTGTTGATCATCACAGTATCTTCAGGAAAAGAAAAACAAATACTCCTTCTAAAGGGATAGTCATGGAAGAACTTCTTAAAAACTGAAAACACTTAACACTTTAGGACCGAAAGGACTACCCTTATTTATCATGGCAAAAACAGGCCTTCAGTTAATGTTCAGTCTTTCTAGCTTTTGATGTGATTTTATTTCGCACATAGTCCTTGATATTTTTCCATGTTCTCCTGCGAAGACATGGTTCTTGCGCCAAACACTTTTCTATAGCCTCTTTCCTTGGAAGCTTTTGCAAATGAATGTGATTGGAAAAGTGACGTAGCACTGCAGCCTTTTCACTCCCTGACCACAGACATTTTGCTGGTTCATCAGGGTGCTCCCTACGTTTCTTTGTGGTTTTTCTGTTTGGTGTTGGTCATCGTCATCATGACAACGCTTTCCTTCTGGAATTTGAAAGAAAATTGTACATGATATAAATAGTGCAAAACATCAGAAGCAAGGAAAAACCAGATCAGTTTCCTATTGCCTTGTTGATAAAATAGATTTTAAAGCATATCATCCACCTCATACAAATCCCAAACCATGAGGAAAACTAGGTGGGTACTCTCCATATAGCACCTTCATGGTCAATTAAAGTGTGAATAATATGCATGACTCACTGACCACCTTGCTCACTGACTGACACAAGGAGCACAAAGCTTTCATCATCCAGTTACAGTATCTTCTTTTTGAAGAGTCCCCTCACACTCTATATGCATTTTTTTGTCCACTGGGCCAGGAAAATGTTATCTGAGTGCTCAACTAGTAACACAGAACTACCCTGAAACAGGCCTAGGAATCCAGGATTTTGTAGTATCAGGGAAGTTTGCATAATGCATATTCAATGCATCAAGATTCACACCTGCACTGAAAATTTAGACTTAAAGTTACAGTAACAGAATCAAAGGTCAGACTACTGCCTAATATCATAGAGCAATGACAAGTCTTTTCATTAACTTTATAGCTCAATCTCAAGAGGGTAAAACTCACTATGGCTACTGTCACCACCAATCAAACTTTTGCATGAGTACATCCATAACTTTAAATGTAAAAGTACTGCCTGTAATTCTGAGGAAACTTCAAAACAAAATCACTCAAGTTACAATTACATTACATTGACAAAGTAACAATGTTGAAGTCACAAACTCTGCAACAAATGCATACCTTGGCAAAGGATGTGAGCTGGGGACAATACGCACCACAAGTAATAAATCATCAAAAGTAACCCAATAGAAATGGAAAATTAGCAATGTTTTCAAAAAAATCCCCTAGACCTTATGTAATTTTAGTATGTCGGGAAGCTGATATTGGAATACCATCCATTCAGTGAAAAGTTTTCATGGTTTCCATCAAAAAATAACAAAACAAGTAACTTGAAAGCAAGCATATCTGCCAAGTGTGTCTGATACGACTTCATTTCATTCTGTTGATTTCACCTTGTAATTGCTTTGGTTTCTGGTTTGCCCTTCACGGATATGCATGCAGAGTTCTCTCATCTCAATTCCACTGTTTTGGATATACTAATTGAATGAACTTAATGTTTGTAGCATAGGATTTTAAGTGATTCTTCAAGGAAAATGTAATTACATTAGTTAATGTAAAGTCATGATATCATGTCTATTGGTTTGAAGTTCACTTTGAATGGAAAATTGATATGGTACTGCACTGTAGCTTCAGCTGCTGATATCTGGAGAAAACTTCTCCACAAAGAGTTTAACCCATCCCTTATCACCATTGAACCAAATAGAAGTCTCCTCATGGTTCTCTCCCTGAAGTCATGAAAATAAACTGTCATTGACCACATTATTTCTTAGCCTAAGATTAAACTGCATCAGTCATTACATACCAAAATTTCCTGGCAAATCCTCGGACAGTTCATTTGACTCATCATTCGACTCCTCATCTGAGACACAGCTTGTATCTTGATCAATTTCTGGGAAATAAGAGTAACATTATTACTAACCTACTTTGGTTAAGTCCAATGTTCCATATATTTTTGTTACGATACTGCATCAAAACATGAGAGTTACATAAGCTGCCTATGGGCACAATAAGACAAAGAAGCAAGCAATTTAAGGATAAAGAAATTACATGCACAGAACATACCAACATCTGGTAGTACCATCTAAAGTAGACTTAAAGGAGACTAACAAAATGAAGTCTTTTAGTCACAGATAATGTTGTGGCACATGCATACTCATAATTAGCTACTGGATGAGTTATGATAAAGGCAATGCAGTTCATGAATTAATTCAGCAGGTCATACTCCTGACCTACCTCTCTTAAGGGTGACAAAGTAAAGCAGTCAGGTACTTTTGATCCTTAAATCTGAGTCTTTTTTGAAAGATTACTTCAAAGTAAATTTTTAGATTTCAATGGGATTCTAAACATCTATCTATTAAAACATCTATCTATTAAAAAGATGGTTTGTCTTTGCACTGTAATTTCTGCTGTTTTCTTTTTTCCATCTTTTTTACAATTTAATTCCCTCTTTTTTCTAGATCTGTATTATTTTTTTTTTGCAGTCTGTAAATATTTGTGTTGATAAACATGTTTTTCACTTCTACAGACCCCATTCATATTGTGTAATAGTCTGAATTCTTTCTACTTGTGAACAAATGCTTTAAGAAATGCGAGCCTCCATATGAGAAGAAAAATTTAAGTGCCTGAATTTCTTTCTTCTGAACTAATTTGTATTGCTTTTCCCACATAAAGGAACACAACAATGGATGAAAAATTTCATGACTTCAAACTCGGGCACAAATCATACCTTCATCCTCATTTAGCTGTAGCTGATCCAAAGTCTTTCCTTTGAGGATGTCCCCTGGATTTCCACCATCCCCTTCTAAGGCAACAAGAAGCTTAGCTACCTTTAGCAACTTGAATTGATGGATCAGGAAGGCGATAATATTCTCTATGTATTCGCACATCGTGTCCAAGAAAGTTGGCGACAACATCAAGTTCATTTTCAGTTAAAGCCGTTACTTGAGACATTACAGCGATATGTTTCCTGAGCTGTGTAGATCGGAGAAGGTCAGGCCGTTTTGCACCACATAAAGAGGAATAAGTACGTAATGTGTCACATCCACGAATGTGATGATCTGAACCCAGAACAGCAAACACAAACTGGTTGGTAGAACTTACTCCTACAGAACTTCTGAACTAAGCAAATTCATCAAGAGCACCCTTCATTTTATCAGTAATTAAAACAGGCACAGTCCGGCCCCTTTTCCCCACTATTTCAACCCTCCAAATAACCTTTACAAGACCTTGCTCGAACTGGGATAAGGTCTGGACATCCAGGACATGAGAAACTCCTCTTTCCACATGTGAGTAATCCTCCATCGACATTTTGGAGATCTCACCTTGCCGCTTGCGGTTAAAAAGCATCAGCAGAGTGACAGTAGCAGCAGCTAAGTCTTTCCAGGCATTCTCACGGTTCATAGTTTCTTCAGCTTCTGTCAACCTTTTCATGTTCTTTTCAATTTCTCCTTTTAGATACCGTGTTAGCATGACAACATCAGATGTCAAGGGAATCAACTTGGGATTATTTCTCTTTCCCTGGTAGAGTGTTCGTAATGAATGTGATGATACCTCTGTTTCCCAATTCTCTGTCAAAAGTGTGTGGAAATCTCTTGCTAGTCTCTCTTTGTCTGTGTTCCCCTCGATCAATGCCTGACTAACTAACATCATTGCTACCTTCTTTAGGCTGTGACCAAGCTTTATAGCGAGACTTAGTTTGGTGTAGTTATGTTTGTCATCATCAAAACCAGACAACTTTCTTACTACAGCAACAACGTTACAGAATTGAGATGGTGTGATCATATCTTCCAGACTGCCATCCCTTTTTCCAGTAACAAGTCTATATTCAAGGACTAGGCGAGCTATTTGTCTCAGTTTGGGGCGCAAAGTATTGAATTGTTCCTTGTCATGGCCATGTCTAAAGCAGAGTTTCTTTGCAAAGTGCAAAATCATTTGATCCCCATTGATGAGTCGTGAAACATCATCTGGACGAAGTGTTTCTAACAACCTGTGTACAATTTCTCCAGCAGTAAAACCCTGTGGGGTGGCAACAACAGACGGGATTCCTTCTGGTGGCTCCTCCTAGATTTCCTATCCAAATCCCTTTCCCTAACAGTACCTTCTTCTCTAACCTTACAGCAGTGTCTATAGAACTCATTGCGAGAATAGTAGCCCAGGCAGTTTACACAAGGTTGGTAGTCGGATGGGTTGGCATACCCATTTGGCAGGTAAACAGCAATCAAGTCTCCCTCTCCCTTCTCTAAGACCTCATAGTTGTGCAGATGGTTACCAAAATTGCGAATTTTCACCCACAATTTTTCTTTTTCTTTTCCTTTGGAAGCTAACCATTGGGCAACAAGGGGGTCCTCACTATGCTGCTTGATATGTACAATGAGCTTTTTCTGCAGGACATAACAAACATGGCAATATGCTGGTTTGTCATAGCAACGTGAGTTGGTAGTGCTGTGTGTTCTCATGACATACACCTTATTTGGAACACCCGACTCTGTCGGCCCATCGTTTACATTGCTTTCTTCTCTAGAGCATCCTGGCATATCTTTCCCTTTGCATAGTCTGGGGTTGGGTCTATGAAACAATGGAATCACTTCTGAATGGTTTGATCCTTCATCATCTGTTTCAGGTACATATGATTCTCCACTGCTCTCATCACCACTGCCACTAGAATAATCATCAGAATCCCATGCCTCCCTTCCAGTTGGTTCAATTTGTGTTTGTGATTCAGTGTCAGAATTTTCAGACAAAGCTCTTGCTGTCACACAACCTTTGGACCTACTTTCAGTTACTGCAGGATTTTCATGAGTAAAATCCTGTCTTTTGGATGATTCATCACCTGTAATAATAAAAGTATGAAACTGTGAAACCATTTACACAGGGCTACACTAAATACCCATACCTGCATCACTGACTCTCTGTCTACTAACTGCCAATTGGGGATATACACACACAGTTAAGTAGTTACTCTATGAGAATATCCTCAGTTTGGATTTGTCAATCCTATATCCACAATTCATGCTTCGTACATTCATGTGCATGTTTCTTAAAGCTGAATCAAGACAAAAAAATTCTGATTCTGTTAGAGAAGGAAAGCAGGTAGACATTTAACGTAAAGAATTAAATTCATCACACCAACAAAACAAACTTGTTTCACAAAGATACTTCAAAGATCTTTTCTGCATCTGGTTTCTTTTCCTTAGCCAGTGTTCTCCACAACACACCGCCCGGACAAAATCTGAAGAGCCTGCATCAGAGCCCAGTCTTAATGTTGCCGCTTGCACAAAAACCTTGGCCATCCGGACAAAAAATATTGCTTTCACTGTTTCTGGTAATGTTTGAATTGTTCAATTCAAACTTAGCACCACATTTTGCACCATTTTGCATCTACCCCACTTTACGAGAGCAAAAATTTTTCGAAAAGAGGAGGGGACCCCTCCCCCTAGACACAAGTTCCCCAGAAGGGTGATCAGTGTCATCTTCCAGATCGGAGACAAGTGCCCGGACAAAATTTGGATCTGTGAAGAACACTGCTTTAGCTCTCTTGTTTTTAAATATATGGTTATCATTTGAATGGTGGGAAGTAAATAAGGGTGTGATGATAAAAGCAAACATTTATTTATAATTATGTCTTTACCTTCATTATATTCCTCTGGAAATTTTGATGGATTACTGATAAACTCCTTGGGTGCTATTTGTGTAAGTTCTCCTGACAGATCTTCTCTTGCATTCATACTTTCTGCTAACTCATTTTCATCCACTTCAGAATATTCATGGGTAATGCATAGACTTTCTGATGATACACTTTGTTTTCTCATGACATCTGCAAACAAAGTAAGAGAGCTCATGTTATCTACTCACAGTGGCATAAAAAAAGGGGGAGCAGGGAGGGGCAGCTCCCCCCCCCTACATGGGCCATGGGGCGCAAAATGAAGGTAGACAAAAAAAAAGGGAAAAATATAGGAAGACAAAGAATGAGAAAAAATGGAAAGAGGAAAAGGAAATTGAAAGCTTGTGTACTTGAAGTGCCCCTCCGCCTCCAGTAGACACTGCACTAGCTGTCTTCGAGTCGATCGATGTAGGCCTATACGTTAACTTCTTGCTAAATACTCTATATTGACAATGATGGGGTTGACAATATTCAGCCTTCAGATTTCAGTCTTTATAATCCAAGCATGTTGTTGTGGATTCGAGTTTAGCTCGACGTTGGGAGCTGGAACTAGGTTTGGGCTGTATATTTCTTGCTCCTATACGTTAATCATAGATGCAAAAATGTTTTTGTCGCAAGAGAATGGCACCGCCTGCCGGGCCTTAGGTAAGAATCTTGCTGAGTTCCCACATGGGGATAATCAAACCACTAGTACCGGCACTGGGGGCATGGGGGCGCGTGTCCCCAATCAATTTCGGTTAAAAAAAAAAAAAAAAAAACCCAAAAGGCTCTTAAGCTACAGATTTCTGTAGGGTAAGGCGTGTTTTCAACAGAGTGTTGGATCTATAAAATCATTTTCTATCACAAATGGTTTCCAGACTAAGGAGTTACGCAAACTTCCTTCTCAAACCATCAAAATTTTAGCCCATAACTCAGTGCTGTGCTTATTATCAATGCCTTCCGATAACAACTCCTGGGGAAGCAAAGCAGCAAGGGTTGAAAACTTTTTACAAATTCCAAAGTAGAATACTCACATACTTTGTGGTGGGCAGATACGTTTGTTGGCAGGTTGGGGAATTGACAGTGTCTTGGAAATTATATTTAATGCAAAATTTCCGAGCGCTTCTCGCGCACTAGTCACAGTCTTCACTCCATCTCATGACCATTAAAGTAAGGATAAAGGAAATTATTCTGATCTTAACAGTTTTCTCAAAAGGTACATCTCCAACCTCTGTGGGGCGGGCCTCGCATCAATGTGGAATCTTTGTCTTATCTGGTTTGTCACATGATGTGAAAGATTGGAAGTACGTATTTTGCCGTTTTACATTTTCAAAACATATATACCGAGTGCTTTGTGCACACTTATTATAGATGGTGGATGTCAATTCATTTAAGACAGAAATGCGTTCTAATTTACACTTGTTAATCCTCCACCCTTTTTGCTATACCTATCAGGGAGGAAATATATCCACCCTCTCTTTCGCTCATTTCCCACTGCTGGAATATGTTCGTCTGGGTTCAAGGTTCCAATGAATAAAATACGATCGTTATAAACGTACTTTATAGTGTCATTTGGGTGTCACATAATAAGCAACATGTTGGTGCCCCCTTTTAGTGTATAATTAATCCAAAGCTTTCAGGAGGCCCTATACCAGTCTATGACACCCTTGGATACTTATTTATAATGCACAATGAAGCAAAGGAAAATAATCTTTCTGCGGACTCCACGCAGGTATTTTTGCTTGAAAATTTCCCTGGATAGAAGGCAGTAAAGTAGCCAATGGGTAAGGGCTTGATTAGGTTGGTTTACAATATACCCTTCTCTTAGACAACATACTCTCCGTATTTCACCTAACCGAAAATTAGAATTCACTGATAATGGACATTATTTTTTCATATATATATATATATAACGCTAGATCGACCGGTTAGGCGAAAGGTCAATTCCGCCAGTACAAAAGGCGAAAACAAA
>WURT03000027.1:2399364-2409722 GCA_009936505.3 Holothuria glaberrima
AGGTTCCATTTTTAAAGTCTTCGGTATGACCCGGCCAGGATTCGAACCCTAGACCTTCCGGCTGCAAGTCAGATGCTGTAACCATTTGGCCATGCAGTCGGTCGAAGTTATGTGGGGAAGGGGAAGTAATTAAGGTAGCACACAATTATGGGACATGAGAGATCATCAAGGATTTATCAAGAGTTGAAAAAGTTTAATGAAAAATTAACTAGGCAAGTTTTGTCATCATTATTTTCCATGTTTTAAAACCACTTTATATGTACCATTATTTGTTATTTTATTTATTCATTTGTTTTAATTTGTTTTTTAGTATCCAGGAGACCTTTTCAATTTTGCCTACTGGATTTGAAGACTAACATGGAGTTTCAGGCTATGCATGAGGTTTGTATTTGATGTTGCTCATGAATTTCTGCCAGTGGTGGCAAGAGCCTTTGCCATCTGGAAGAAAGGGAAACAATGGCAAGATTATTTAGATGGGAACAAAATTTGGGAAAATGGCCTCATAACTGCTGATAGCACTGGGGGATGACAAAACTGAGGACCAAAGGTGGAGCAAAAATTCCCACCACCGACATTTCTGTTGTTCTTTCATATTTTAAACTCATTTCCAAGAAGTAATAATTTCTAAGTAAAATTGGACTGTCCTAACTCTTCTGATCATTAGTAAATTGATAAAACATTTCTCTGTTCTTTCCTGTCAAGAAAAAACATCTGTGTATTGAAACGAAAGCATTGTTTCCACGTAAGCTTACTTCTTTGTAACTCACTTTCCCAACTACTTCTGTTTTGTACTTATTGTAGAAATCAACCACACGCAAGCCACCAGCCCCAAGGACATCTGCTACTTCTGACTCTTCAGTGGGATCACATTCTGTGGGTCGAGTTCAAACAGGTTTGCCATTAGACAGCTGTGGTGACCATTACTACGCTACACTTGACTCACCAAGAAAACTGAAGCACAAAATGGAAGAAGTTGTTGATAGTCTAGAGCATTGTAAATAAAGGTTGAAGTCAGAGAAGCAGAAAACAAGACGGTTAAAACAAAAAGTGTCTAATTTGAAGGGTGTGGTAGATGCCCTGCATGAAAAAAATGATCGCCACAAATTGTGCAAAGATGCTTGAATCTAGTTTTGGCACAGTGCCAAAAGAAATATTTCAAAGAATTCAGGAGCACAAACAGGGGAAAAACATGGGGCATACCCAGATGAACTGAAAGCATTTGCAAAAACGTTACAGTTCTATTCTACCAAAGCATATATGTTTGTTAGGGAGAATTTTGACATGGCTCTACCACATCCTAATCAAATCAGGTCTTGGTATGCAGGAATAGGTGGGGACCCAGGATTTACCAAAACTGCTTTTGATGCTTTAGAAGCAAAAGCAAAGGAAAATTGTGCAAAGGGTGATAAAACAATATGCGCAGTAATGTTAGATGAGATGGCCATTCGCAAACATGTGGATTATTCGAATGGTAAATACCATGGATTTGTAGATGTTGGCTCGTTCGTATTTGATGTTGCAGCCCCTATGGCAAAAGATGCATTGGTTGTAATGGCTGTGTGTGTCAGTGAATCATGGAAAATTCCTCTTGGATATTTTCTGATTGACAGTTTAACTGGTGCAGAAAAGACTAATCTGGTAAAAGAATGCTTCCAAAGACTTCATCAATGTGGTGTTGCTGTTGTTTCCTTGACGTGTGATCGGCCTTCCTGTCACTTTACAATGATGAGAGAATTGGGTGCAAATATGAATATTGTAGGGATGGATCCATCATTTCAGCATCCATCCAACCCATCTTTTAGAGTACATTTAATTTTAACATGTGCCATATCCTTAAACTCTTGAGAAATTCTTTTGCAGACATAGGTGTACTGAAATCATCTTCAGGCCAATATTTAAAGTGGCAGTATATTAGTGAACTAAACAAGATTCAAGAGTCTGAGGGATTGCGTCTTGGTAAAAAACTAAGAAATGCACACCTTCAGTGGAGACAACAAAAAATGAAGGTTAATTTAGCAGCTCAAGTATTTAGTTCAAGCGTGGCTGATGCACTCGCATATTGCCATACACACCTGAAGCTTAGGAAGTTCACAGATTGTGAAGCCACTGTACAATTCCTTAGATATGTTGATGCAGCCTTTGACGTATTAAATAGCCGTAACCCTTTTGAAAAAGGAATGAAGGCTTCTTTAACAAAGAGAAACAAAGATAGCGTGATAAAGGTCCTGAAAGATGCAGAAACATTCATTCTTGGCATCACAGATGTGGGTGGGAAGCCATTATACCTAACAGTAAGAAGAGCAGGCTTTTTGGGTTTTGTTGCTTGCATTAGGAGCGTCATACAATTGTATGAAGAGTTAGTTCTTTCTCCGCATGTTCCTATGTCTTACTTACTGACCTATAAGTTCAGTCAAGATAACCTGGAACTTTTTTTACAGCAGTCAGGGCCAAAGGTGGGTTCAACAACAATTCCACTGCAATTCAGTTTAAAGGCGCATACAAGCGACTTCTTTTGAGGCACAAAGTAAAGTTTGGCACTGGTAATTGTCTTGTACTAGATGATACTACAGTGCTTGACAGCAGTACAAAAACCAAGTCAAGTGTTAGCACAGAGTGCAAATATGACTTGATTGTGAGACAACCGATCCAAAATGATCATGATTATGCAGATACCCCGAATTTGGAAACAATTTCAGAGTACAAAAATGCTTCCATCATACACTACATAGCAGGGGCTGTGGTAAGATGGTCCAGCGTAGACTTAAGTGCAGGGAATGCAGCAATGCACTGACCACGTCTGGTAATGCTAATGTTCACCCCCTGATTAAATTAAAAGATCGAGGAGGTTCACTGAAACCATCAGCAAGTGTTGGTTCTGTGTGTTTTGAAAGTGAAAATGCATGTTGAAATCTTCGGGTGGTAAACTTCCACAGGTTTTTGGAGTTTCTAGAAGTATTTCAACTGCTGTCCTGTCGAACAGTGCAAATATGAATCTGTTTGCAGAATTAAAGGACCATCAATTAGACACATGTGTTACTGACAACCACACTCATCAGCTAGTCACACTTGTATCCCAGTGTTATTTCAAAATGAAATTGTATCGCTTGGGAAAACAGACCACAACCTTAAAAAAAGGGAAAAACGGAGAAAAAATATGTCTAAACTTATTCTTTTTAAACATCGGTAAAATATCAAAACTCACCAATGCATTGTGGGTATTAAAGGTCTATGCTTTCAACACTCAAAGCACAGTGAATTTTTAAGTGTATTGTTTTACAACTTTTTCATATTTTTTGTTTTTTATCTTCTCTTAACATTTGGATTGACTGACTGTGTCTTGAGACAGAAACAAGTGGCAGAGCTTGAACAGGCAGGTTAAAATATTTGTACACTGAGAAAAGTTTATTTTAAACTGTTCATAACAAAGGCATGTTCATAGTGGTCATTTAAGCAGCTGAAAATAAAATATTTGGAAACAATTAAGCAATATTGTGTCAACATTTTTTATTGTTTGCAAGGTCTGCAGAGAAAATAAGAATGGGTCTACAGTTGATCATGAATGATAAATTATATCTTTTTCCAATGGACGTCAACTCTTCTTTATCATGATAACTACCTTAAATTTAAAGTTCCGTCAAACCCCAGTGTTATTTTTACCCACTAGGAATATGGAATAAACTGACTAAAATTAGTATTTGCTGTTTTATTTTTGAAAAATGTTTACTTCATTGATTAAGGAATTACCATGATGTAACCCAGTGATGTTGCAAGGAGGGCCAGTGGCCCAAGGAATTCCCTTGCTTCCCCAGACATAAACTTGAAAAATATTAGATAAACTTTACTTCGTGGAGGATAATGGCAAGTAGGCTATTTGCAATTCGAGTACTTCTTATAAGTGCATGGAAACATTCAATCGTCTATTGTATCCATAGACAGTATATTCAGTTGTATCCTGTCTTCCCAAGTACTATAGCTTTATAACATTCTCTCTCTTGAATGCTACTGACACCACAATAAGGCATAGCCTATTGTCCTATAGTATAAGACACTGAGGTTTTCCAGACCCCGGCACTCTGACAGAACTGCCGTGCATCCTAGCCGTGCACTGCTTGATCGACTGCCTTCCAGTGGCGTACGCAGGATTTCTGTCAATGGGGGTGGGGGATGCAGTATGTTGAATTATCGCCGGCCTGGGGAGGGGTCTGAAAAAAATTAGATGTCTTTACATGCAATCTGGTGCCACATGTGCTATCGTTTGAAGTAAAATTTGCGTTGGAAACGGATTTTTAGGATCTAAAAATAAATGGAATCCGTGAGGGGAGGGGCCATTGCCCAATGACCTCCACCCTACGTACACCACGGCTGCCTTCCCTCAGGCCCTTCCCTGCTGGGAAACATTGACGCCTGCTGGTCTGTTAACCGAAGCAGGGCGCACATTCCAGTGTGGTTACTTTTACTGAACTTGAAATCGCACGGTCGCGTTGAGAGAGGCAGACGCCCTAGCCAGTTGAACTTCAATTCATCATTGCACTAATTGAAGTCTTTGCCTTCAGTATTACATGATTTTGTTCAGTTTTCAAAGTAATGGGCATTTCCTGGCTAAAATGCGCACAGAATCCATAACATTTTTGGTTTCATTTTCAAGACATCACATCAAATTATTATCAACACATCACATTATTGCCTATAGAGAGTGGCGCTGTTGCGACGCTTTTACCGCACACTATATGGCGGCACTGTTGCTTCACTTTTATCGCACCGCCTAACATCCAGGTATGTAGATCAGTGGTTCATAAAGAACTGATATGTAAACATTACTTACAGAAATGAACGTGTGACATTAGAGCCACTTGATCCAAGTTTACCTTAGTAAACAACTTAATCTTTCGATATCTCATGAACAGAATATCGTTATAAAATGGAAATTTCACCAGAATACTAACACTTAGTTCCATTTTAATATTTCAAAAATTATGGTAGGTCTGGACTATTCATTTAAAGAAAATTCCTACACTCTCCAACGCAGATTGAATAGGTTAAAACACCGATAATGGATGGCAAACGAGAATTTCTGACAGGTATTTTCACATGACCACGTAAACTTTCTTTGAAACAAACCAATAGTTGAACTTTGGATTTTAGTGAGGGTTTAATATATCCGTTCATTGATGACAAAATCTATCATATACCAGTAAGACTGGCAGTCCAGGGCATTGGAGGTAGATAAACTAGGCACCAATATCTACGCGTGTTGTCATGAAAGGAGTCACCATGGATGTTAAGGAATGGCAGTCTGCCGTGGGCCATCCTTTTCTTGTGCGCCTGGCAGCCATTTTCCAAAATTGCTACCATGTCTAAGTAACCATGATGAGTTGTGAAGATAAAAGTTCGATAGAAACCCCTTGCGATACGTTTTTAGACTTCAAAACAATCAAACTTTTGGACAAAACCTTTAATAGAATCACCCACCACCAGACCCCTATGATATGATATCACCTAATATAAGCTTTTAATTTCTTTCATACGACATCTAACAATTTAAACTACCCTTAAGACTTTGCGTTGTCCGTCTATAGTTTGACAAAGGGGAAGTTATGCCTGTTTGAGTTCTAAACCATAAGTGGTTTATACTATAGATCTATCACTAGTGAACCAAATTATGGATAAAAAACAGGTATTTCTTACTTCTTGCTTTTAACGTCGTTGCTACTTGCAAAAGAAACACTGCGGGCAATGAGAAAGTAAATTGTGATAATCGGAGCATTGTAGTACATGGTTTTATATAACATATTTTCATTTTAAAGAAACATTTGCTAATCATAATACACCACCAACTACCCTTAGGTGCATGGCACCAGAATTAACTAGGGGCTCACTTACAAGCATTCATTTGAAATCAAAGGCTCATTCAACAATCAGTTATCCCACCTCCGTTCAAGGTGGGTTGGTCTTGGTTGGTCTTTTGTTGTTGATAATATATCCCATCCTCTCATTTTTAAAATTGTTTATGAAGCACCTGCGTCGGTGGTTTGAAAAGTCGGCGGCAAAAAAAAAAAAATATGTGACACCGAGCTTAACTGAGCTGCACCGATTGGCTTAAAGCTCATAAAGACGAAATTGTTAAATATGTCTGCATGACATCCGGACAAGACAACAATAAAATTGTTTACAGTCAATTTAAACAAACTTCGTTTGGTATCTCTTACATCAGTCGTTAATACGTCCATGATAAGATATGTTGCAGAAAATAATATTGTAGAAAATTACTTCATTTGCCAGGACCTTCTTATTCTGAATTGGCTTAGAAATGAACGAATACAGAACCACATCGGCTTGCTTTCAGAGCCGTAACGGTAGCGATGTATTCCATAATAAGTTAGATTTCCATTGTACCTGGGTGACGTTATGTTAGCGGAACACCACCATCAGTTGGGGCATGACTAACCAAGAAAATTCTTGCGGAAATTCCCGCTCAGGTTTGCAGGAAATAACACATTTCATTACTTGTAAGTCGCAATTAAACATTCTATTAAAGCCTGAGATATTATTCTCGCATAACAAAGAAAATGCATTGCTGACAAATGTTCTTCTTTAAGCCATATTGAAGCTGGGGATTAGCTTGATCGTAGTTCTACACATACAAAAGAGACAGCCATATGATTAAAGGGAAAATACAGTCACCCCAATCAGAGTTAGTATGTCCCGTCACTACTTAGTTCATGAATGGCCTATTTTGATCATGTGGCCATATTTTTGTTAATGAATTGTGACATTCTCCTTTCTTTACCTATTGTTTGTAATAGTTTTATTCCAAACGTCTTCGAAAGTGTTTGTATCGCAATAAGAGGAGATTAGCAAGAGTTTGCTGATTTTTAAAGCAAATTTTTGGGTGACTACCTATTGCCTTTAAACAAACAACTGCATCATACTTCGGCACTTAGAGGATAGTAAACATGGGTTTCCAGGAGGAGGGGTTACTAATTAGCGTGACTGCATTTCTTCAAAGCCCTGAACGTTCTCCACTATTTTACCATTGAAATTAAAATGCGGATAACTTTCGTTACATGGAAGTACTATACGGCTGAAATGTGTACTCACCTGTCACTGTATAGCCAAGTAACTGATTTTAATGTGAGCAACAAAGGATACAGGAAAACACGGAATATCAACTACTATAAACAAAAGGAAAAATTGGCTTACACTTTTCTGTTGGTTATGGTCCGTTATGTTGGTATAATAGGTCCAAGCAGCTTCTATAGCTGCGTAATATTTAACTTGTGCCTCCTCGTTGAAACGCCCGAGAAGTTCCAGTGCTTCCGCTTCATTTGTGTTGGTATCTTGGGACCGAACCAAGATACCAAAAGGGGCCGAAATGGCTACTAACACGAAGATGAATTTCCCATTCATCTTTGCACCCTGTATGTGAGTCGAAACAGAATGCAACTACGGAGAAAACATCCCGGTATACACAACGTGCTGGTTAGGATTTAACAGGGAACTGCCACTTCCTGGATTTACTCCGTTGTGTTCTTCCACAATGTACCTGTATGTCGGTCTCGACAAGTGTTAAAATCCGAGGTTGTTACAAAACACAAGTTAAAGTTATTATTCAATTAGTTCATTGGGTAGTATAGGCAGGGAACTGCCACGGTATAGGTTGATTACTTGATCTTCACGGCAAGTGTGTATATATACCTGTTCCTAGAACACACATTCTTTGGTTATACCAGTGCAGGCAAAAGGTGCAGGACAGGCTGGCGATAGATTGGTATTAACACTACAATGCACATTTAGACAAAATGCTACAATACACATTTAGGAAAACGTTTGCACAAAAAATTTATCTGAAATATGGTGTTTAGAAACGAACAGGCTGGTAGCCACGTACAGAGACCCACATGAAACATTTTTGAAGGGACGTGGATTAACTTTGAGACAGACTGCCTTTTTTGAGACAACTTTTACTGGCAAAGTCGCAGATCCTAAGTGTGATCTGGTTGCTGCACAACTAGATCTACATCTCGTCCAAATACTTGGGGTGACATGTGAGGGAGAGGAGAGTACTCCTTCGAGGGATATCGTGTGAGGGCCTCTGTGGGGACCAGGGGCAAAGATTCCGGGAGCTTTGACGTATTAGCCAACTTCTGTGCATTAGAATGAAGCGTGTACCTATCCTTAAAATTTTAGTGGAATCACACTAAATAGACTTCAACAATCCAAATTTTACACCTTTGATTTTATAATGGTTTTACCTGTTTACTCGGAAAGCAAGCGATCAGTCGGTTCAATTATGAAAGGAGGTTGTGGGTTTCCATGGGGCTTAGGTGTAATAATTCAACCCAAGCTGCCTTACAGGAAGTTTTTAGGAAAGTAGGGTAGGACACAGATCGAATAAAGAAATTAGGAATGTACTCACCAAAAACAATTCTAAAGTCCGCGTAAATAGTTACTTTGGCTAAATCCGTCGTCAATATATCCAGTCGAAATTTCAAATAATTACAAAATACGTTTAGTAGATAAATTTCCAAGAGAGCGAACTGAATATAAACTTTCTAGCTATCCTGTCGCGAACTACGTGGCTTTGACAAAGGAAAAGTCCGAAGAAAGTGTCCCTTGAAGTGAATTATAAGTAGTCGCTCAGCGATATCAAATAAAACTTACAAACGCTGATCGAAGATAGTATACGCACTTCGGGAATGTCGGATAATCAAAAATCGGTATAAATCCACGAAACATGTAAAACTCCAAAGTGGACGTGGGCTCGTGCCTTTAGTCGTTGGAGAGTCAAGAGCAAGTGTGATGATTCCTTTGTTCATCAATATCACCGGAAACAGAGGGCGGGCCCTCTTAGCGTGAGTTCTGGAAGTCCGCTACAAGCACTACGACGGAGGCACAGAGGGTTAGGAGCAATCAGGATTAGGATTAGGGTTAGGGTTTTAGCCAATCAGAGATGGGCTCTTAATATACAACATGCATATGCATGTTTCAAAGCGATCAAATGCTCCCATATGAAAGCTTACAAATTTTCCTTATTGTACCTCCGTCACCCGTCACCGAGAAGAGGAGCATAACTAAGATGGGGGCGGTCTCAGTGTGTCATGCCGATATAAAGACATTTTAGTAGTGTTTGAAATTATTTTGCAGTCGGTAGCCCCTTTGGGCCATTGCCTATCGAAAAACCCAAACATCCAGCTAAGACTCAAAATGTCCTACAATCCTAACACCCTAGAGATATCATTACTTGGCATAACGGATTGAGTGTTTGAGACCCGACAGCTCATTAGTTGAGAGCAGAGATCCTCAAATAGTAGCACCGAGTGTGCATTAAAAGCTGAGCACATCCCAAAATTTGGATATGTAGAGGCTCCTTTGGGATTGCCTGGGTTATGCGGGCCTTACCAAATAAAGGCAATATATAATTGAGGTTTTCAGCAGCACTAAAAGCAAAAATAAAGAGCTGAAGCAGAATTCCTGGAAAAAGTGAAAATTTGAAGCATCAAATACGTTGTTCATAAATAGCAAATCTGGAGGACGTCACACCTGTTTAACACCCAGCAGCAAGTGTGCAAAGCTCTAACACACCTATAAGAGTACTAGGACTGAGTCTTCGGCTGGGTCCGTCCAGCCCAGTAACTCCTAAACAAAGAACCCTTGCATGTGCTTTCTCTTATCGTGAGGGACCCACAAACACCCTTACCTATTTAAATTGTGTCAGTCTTATTTGAAAGTAAACAGATGTGTTCTATGAACAATAAAAATAAAAACCAGGCAATGGAATGTACAAAGTTGAAATACGATTTACCAAGGAGCATGACACATTATCAAACTTAGCCTCTGTTTAAAGAATGAAATGTTGTCTTTGCTGGTTTGGTTTCAGCAGCGTAGCAAGACTCTCGAGGGCCCATGGACAAGGGACAGCGAGGGCTCCAAACCAATGGTATCCTAAAACCATTTTCTTAAGACCCCTCCAATCTCCACGAGGAGGCACGGGGTTAGAGTGAGAACCTGCAGGCACCAAATCCGTGTTCAATCCCGTAACGCATTTTTACAAGGTTCTTCAAAAGCAGTTCTGCAGTTGTTGATAGCCTTGTGGTTCCTTCCGGGTCTGTACTGGGTGATTAAACGGTAGGCAGAGTTACGATTTTTTGAGAATTTTGGGACATTTGGTTGGGGGCCCCCTGAATCCTAGGGGCCCCCTGGACATTGTCCACCCAGTTCACCCGCTTGCTACGCCAGTGTTTGGTTTCCGATGTGTCAATGGGAAAGGAGAAAAGTGTCTAAGCTTTATTTTCAGCGAATTCTGAAACGATCTTGCTATGATCTTTAAAGGACGATGGCAGTTACCCAAGTTTGTTTTC
>WURT03000027.1:2435254-2463493 GCA_009936505.3 Holothuria glaberrima
TCAAAGAAGTTGCAGCATTTAAGGCCTAGAACCAGGAATTTTTGCACAAAGGTAGTTGTTGTCATGTAGGCAATCATACCTGGTCATGTGAATTGTGAATCATGTGGAAATTTACACCAGCTACTGCCGGCTAAATTGTCATGACATTGAAGAAATGTTGGATTGCTGAGAGGGGTGACAGGAGGGAGGAGACATGGTCTCCTCTTGCCGATACATGTATCTACATCTACAGCAGAGCAAATTGCCCACTAAAAAGATGATGCAGCTACTGTAGCTTCGCTGGTGAGATTATCAAGTACATCTGTTGTACTCAGTTACTGGAACTTCTGTGCAAATACAAGTATGGGGCCGGCCAGTAACATTGTATACCCCATACCACCTTGGCTGTATATTTCACTGTTTCTGATCATATTTATTCAGTTACAATATGCTAGCTGTCAATTATTCACTCCAGATTGTTACACTGATTGAAGTATTGTAGATACTAGTCCAAATATCACTTCCTGAACAATATTTTGGTCTGGTGTTGCCCCTATCTAGCTAGAGCCTTCCTGTGAATATACTCTACATGCAAGTGCACATAGCCCAATCCTAGAGGTTCCATACATACAACCAAACCATAGGTCAGTGAAGAGTGACATCAGTTACAGTATGTCATTACAAGGAAGTATTTTCATCTAAATACTGTTGTCCTTCAAATTCATTCATCCTTGATTATTAACCCAGACTTGTTTTATAACAGGTTGACTTGTGTATAAGCAAATTGTTTTGCATGTAAATTAATGGCAAGGTCATTGTGGCTTTGCGATATTAACTGATATTGTTGACATACTAACAGGGGGATTCCCCTTGTCATCAAACACTGATCCTTTTGTCAGGATAATTTGTCCTGGAATTATATCAAGTCTTCCTGCAGTGACCTTGTTTAAAAAGTTAAGTCATGTTTTAGATTTATGGAGGAAGTACTCTATTGTGTAAACTTCCTTTTTTAGACATATTTTAAAGTGAAACTAAAAGTGGGTAAAATCTTTTTTTAGAAGTTTTGTTGGTTTATATATTCTTTATTGTCCATTTGTAATAGCTGGCAGACATAAGGTTGCCAACTTCTGAAAAGTTGAAAAGTCATGCAAAAGTTGAAGAGGGGGAAATGGGCAGTCTCAAAAAGGGGAGGGGGAGAGGAAGAGGAGAGAGAGAGGAAGAGGAGGGGAGGGGAGGGGATTTGAATGATATTTAATTTCTCTGCATATGGGTGTTGTCATACAAAGCACGTAAGTTATTCATAAAATATGGCTCTAAATGAAAGTAGAAGGTACCTTCAGTTTCTGTATTTTTAAGTTTTTTGAAACCTTCAACCAATTTTGTTGGTGGGGGTGGGGAGTCCAGTTGCTAGTGGTTCACAGAATATCAAGAAAACATTTTAGCTGTTTGTCTGTGCCCCTCAGATGAACTACTACAGCCATAAAATTTAATTAAAATTGATTTCAGATTTGAACTGATGAGAGATGAGACCTACAGTCTATACCACTAGTGTTGTAACATTTCAGTAAATTTTTTCTTTATAATTCAGTAAAATTTTATGTTTTCCGTACAGTAATAGATATAAAACGTGTTTCATATCCATCTTGATTTGAAGGGGAGGTTGAAAAGTTTGATGCCTATGTCTGTTACTGCCAGGAAGATTTTAGCTTTGTGAAACAGATGAGAGAGATACTTGAAGGGGAATACAAGTTAAAACTCTGTATTGATGTTAGGGATGTTGTTCCTGGTGGTTCCATGGCCACCGTTACAGCAGAATTGATTGAAAATCGGTGAGTTAAATAATTTTTGATATGTTAGAAAGCACACATTTTTTTTTTTTCTGTAGTTTTTTCTTGATTTGAGTTTCATTTATTGTGTTGTCACTTTTGTTTAATGTTAATTGTAAACATATCACACAAGCAGGTTATAGAGGTTCTTCACATGACATCACAATGGACTAGACTTTACCTGTACCACCATTCTGGACATCAAACTAAGTGCACATGCAAGACCTACACTGTGTACACACACTATTGGCCAAAGCATGAAATGTTTTGTTCCTCTTTTTGCAAAGAATATTTTCTCAAGTCCTAACAATCAGTTGTACTAACTTGTACGTGTAGTCCTTCCTGTAGGCTACATGTGCTTCATCCTAGTGATCACAGTTGAAAACACTAGTAGTAACACTAGTGGCTCACTGGATTTATGGAGAGCACTAGGCAGTGTAGTATGTAGACTCCCAAGTTCAATATCTCTTCTAAAGAATTTCCTAGCTTTAAGTTGTATATTTGCTGGAAACTGATAACAAAGCTTTTGGCAAAGTGATTTTGTTGACAATTATGCAATAAACTTTTGCTATTATCAAGAACATACTCTTTACAAAGACTTTGACCAATACATTTGTACACAGCATACATGTTGCATGCCATAAGTTTGACGTCCAATAGGCTGACTTTGTTGTTGTCACTTGTATATCAGTGAAGAACCTTTGTACAGTAAGACCTTGCTTATCCCTACACATTGGCACCAATATGAATACCATTATTTCTATTCAAAGTATGTCTTGGACCAATTCTGATCCATTATTTAGAAATGAGTTCAGCCTAGCCGGGTACAAAAAAAAAAAACTAAAAAACGAGGCTATTTTTGCTCTATACTATTTACCTATGTAGGTCAAGTGTAAATAAGTAGCTCAATATAAAAGGCAAAGGATCAAGACGGATATATGCTGCCAATTTGTGGTTTAGAGTTGGTATGTCAAATTTTAAGAAAGGGTTAAGAGGTAAAACGTTAAAGTAAAATCAAAGAGAAGTAAAGAAAGTAAAACCCCTTTAGAAATATGGGACACATACAATTAGCATTTCAGATAGGTTTTGCCAATACCATTGTAAGACTAAATTGAAGAATATGGCCTGATATCAATATTGAATAACACTTTCAGGTCCAACACAATTTTTGAACCCACCCCTTCCCCACGCTTTCATCAAAGTGAATAATGATGAATTTCAGCATGGAAATCATCATTACTTTATTTGAGAAAGCATTCATGGGACTTTTGCCCCCCTGTCTCTTCCGTCCCCCAAAGATATGCATTGTAAACTTGTCAAAATGCTGAAAAAATCATAATTGTTGAGTTAATACTTGCCTTTGTTTAATACTTAGATTGAAATACAGTGTCCAAAGCATTTCTTTCACTTCACCCATTTCTTCATCTTTGCTTCTGTTTTGTCAGATGTCGCAGAATGATGGTTATTCTGTCACCAGAGTTTCTCAAGAATGATTTTGGTAACTTTTGTGTCAAATTTGGAGTCAGTCTTCAACCAGGTTTGTGGATGTGCTTAGTGGAGATTTTTTATTGTCTTTGATTAGTTGCTATAAAGGCATATAATAAATTTGATATTGGTACCGCTTAAAGCTAGAGTTTATGCCAGCCAGGGCAGGCTTTTAGTTTGCTGACCCTACAAAACCATACCCAATCATCCTGAAAGATTGAATGCCTTCTGGATCAGAGCCCCATTTACCCTTCCCCACCTGAATCCCACCCAAATTTTATGTTAACTCTCACAATTTGACACTACCTTAATACTCACAATTTCTAATTGTAGAGTATGGATTTGTATGTGTGAGCTGTGTATAGCATCTTTTGATAAATATGGATTCATTCACATTCATTCAGGGGCCTTATAATTTGTATGTAAGTCCCTGTTATACTCTTTCTTTCATTTTCTCTTTTTTATCAGTTACCATAACACTGCTGTTCAGTATTCTGATTGGGTCTAGTGAAAGTCAGCAATGAATTGAGAGTCCATTTTACTGAAATTTGTGAATGCATTTCTGTAATTATATCCACTCAGAGACGTTACTTATACTGGTTATGTCTACGTTGGCCATTACGAAAATGGTTGATGTTGGAGGGACAATCTATCATTCATACATTGTAATATTGTAGCAAATTGCTTCTGAGAGCGAAGCCAGAAATACTTTTGAAACTGTTACTGTGGAATTGTTGTCATTGGCTTGTAGACCCAATACCAAAGACATGTAATTTTGATTTGTTGTTTATCTTCACATAGTCTAAAGGGTTGTCATCAAGATGTACTGCTTATGTATCAGGACCTCAAATTGGCTTTTCATCACAACCAAGAGCTAATTATCAGATCACCCTAAATTCTACATGTGATTGGTTGTGTCTACTTGATAACCTGTGTATTTTTAAATGCAACACTGTTTACTTTGCAAAAGACAAGTATATTTTCTAACACACTGGACATTTCTTACCTTTGTAAACAAATGCCTTTGCCCTTGTTGGTAGCTTTGTGATATACGGTACTTATTACCATGATCAATTGTTTGGCAATCCATGTGAATGAATGCAACTGTGGTCTTGATAATGAGAAACAACAGAATTTTCCCACTGTCAAGTTGACATGAGTGTTATTCCATGTACACACAGGGTAGGTGAATTTAATTACTAACCAAATATTTCTATCTGTTAGTAGAATTTGATATTAATGACTGATGATTTTGAACTAGAAGTTTGTTTCTTTGCAACCTTTTGCAGGAGGTCAGTCAAGGAAGGTGATACCAGTAATTGTGTCTCCATGTGACATGCCAGCAATTATGATGCACCTTACACCATGTGACTACACCAAGAAGGATGTCAGACCATGGTTCTGGCAGAGACTTTACAGAGCCATTGATGCTCCTCTTTGAAAAGGACAGATGTTTGCATAGCATCCTCCCAGAATGCATCAGTGAATAAGACCCGCACACCTATGAGATCAAATAGTAGCGCTTAATGATTATGTCAGGCATACAAAAGGAGCATTGGAACTGGGCGTAAAACAATACAGTTGTAGTCCTACTACTAAGATGGCCGGCTTTCCAATTTGTATGGTGCCAGGTGTTTATACTCCCAGTTCCTATCATGCATTGCAATCATAAGTCTGGTATTGATGTCAAGAGGAGCCAGTAGCATTTTAAACACACCTCACTAAATTTAAAAAAAAAAAAGCTCAGTCATTCAATGCTGTTGCATAATCTTCCAGAAATTCTTGCAAGTATATTTAAAGAACTCTTTCATAAAAATTTTTAACTGTGCCTGTACAGTAAAAATTTGCACCCATGAGCCTCATGAAACAGTATGGGTCATATCAGACTTCCTACATTTTACAATATCAAAGTTAAGGAACATCAGAAGTATCAGTATTCCTTTGATTCCTTCTGATTACACAAGATGACTTCCTTATTATAGTTGCTTCACAACTATCCCATGGTTAAGGACACATTCAGCTTATGGTAGCAATGTGTGGAGTCAGTGATCCAGCAGTTTTATCTACTTTACAATTTTTGCCTTCACAATTTGCCATTCTGTGTGAAGTATTGCAGGGTAAAGTAACTCGTTGCATAATGTATTGTACAGTGTTTTGTACAGTATTTCCCATAATTTAAGCAGCAACAGTTACAACTTCCCACTCTCCACCCAATAATTGATTCTGGAATGCTTTGCTGTCAAAGGACTTTCCATTGCTTGCCTTGTATTATCTGAGCTGCTTTACTGAATCTAACGCAACTGCCTTATAGTCTTGTATACCATTTTATGATAAAGTTGCTTTGATATTTAGGAACATGCCTATTTAATTCTGAGTTTGGTATGAATTCTATCCATTCTTGAGGAGGGGTCTAAATGGAAGGGAGGTTTGAAAAAATTCTTCATTCAGACTTCTTAAATCTAAAATGGTGCACGATGTAGTTTCTGCCATGTTTACAAATTTCTGTTATTGTACAGTAGGAGTTCAAAACCTTTTTTCCGTGGTGCCACCAACTACCACTGTACCAATATTCAACTAAAATAGTGTGTATGCGTTAACGTACATGAGTTAATGTTAGGTATCCACTCTATTCGAACAAAAATGAAGCATGCTGTGTACCACGCCACGTACCACCGAGAAAGTCCAAATGTACCACTGGTGGTATGCGTACCACAGGTTGGGAACCTGTTGTGCAAACTTAAAAATTTTTGCTTTTTTTACATGAGTGCTGTTTGTGTTATGCATGTGTGCTCGGTGTCTTCAATTGGTGCTAGTGTGGGTACATCTCTGGAAAATGATAACCCATTGCCAGGGTTGTCATCAGACCTAACTTAGTGCCGGATGGTAATTCTTGACTTTTACTACTAGTTATTTAATCTGTCCATTCAGCTTAACAACCACAGCATACATGCGTGTACAACTGCAAAACTACATGCATGCTCCCAAGGTGTGGATATTTTTTACACTCTAAATTAATGCTTCAATTGATTGTCTCATTCTGAGATCAATGTTACATCCAAATTTCTTTCAAAAACCATAAAATGATAGACTTTATAGTACTTACCATTATTGGGAAAAAGTGCTGGGTGGAATGTTTTATTTTATCATGAGTGGCGGGTGCAAATCACCAGTCCCGGGTGGGACCGCCCAGGGCCACCCGGCATAGTGATATCCCTTCCCATTGCCTATTAGTCCTATGCTATAACAGCTCCAAAAAGGACCAACATACTGTGTAACTAATGAACTTTCAGACCTATTGGCTGTGATATCAATGAGCTGTAGAACTTAGTAGCTGTAGCTACATTTGTAGTGTCCTTAAATGGACATATGTTATGGACCTGATGAAGAGGAAACTTTTATATTCTTTGTAATGCTATGATAATTGAAAGTGATAGCAGTTTTATATAAGTCTAGTAGGTTCTGGAATTTACATGTAACTTCCTCTTTTGTCCTTATCTTGTACAGAAAAACTTTGTACGTGCAAGTATTCTGAATTATGTTGCATGAATGCAGATTTTCAGGTCTTGCTATTTTGTGGAAGTTTACTCTGTAAGAAAAGCTCATTTGACTACAAATGCACTTTGTTCTTTTTTCTCATGGTTGAAAGTTTATATTTTTTTAAAAGTTCTGTTGACCAGAAATGCTTTTTTTTTTTCTCAAGGAAGGGTACATAAAGTGTTGATTCATTCCATAATTTACAACCTGTCAATCTAAACTTCTTATCTTTTCTATTTTGGTTGTCATCAAAACTGTCATATGCCATTTAATACTAGACCTAAGGATTAAAGAGACTTAAAATGCACAGCAAATTTACAAGACTCTTGAATTAAGACTGGCTTTGAATGCCAAAGTTTTAAAATGTGAATGTAGTATTATGGAAGTTGGTTCTAGTGGGCAATGTGACATAGTTGCGATATTTGTGGTCACGTATTGCAAGTCATGCCACATGCACTTTTCAGTGGGGGAGGGAATTGATGTAATTTTACACTTCAAGTAGAGTTGTGTAAAGTGTGGGTGTAGATGGAGAGTGGGACACAAGTGACAGTGGTTGGTTTTTCCTTGGTATATTTGCCAAGTGTTCAGATTATGAACGATGGTGTGTTATGACTGGTTTCACTTTGGATGAACGATGGTGTGTTATGACTGGTTTCACTTTGGATATCTCTGTTCCACACACTGTTGTATTGTATCAGTGAGAGTGTAGAGGTTTTCGCAAAGAGTTTTTCAAGTGTCTAGAAGTGATTATGTTGGATTATACTCTGAGATGGTCAGGTTTTGTAACAAATGAAATGTTGGAGTGCCAGCTTGCTCTTGGTATTGGTCATTAAATGGTCCCTCTGCTGTTAGTGTAAGAGAATTTACAGAAAGTGAATATTACGTATTCCCCTTATGAGATTACCCCCTGACTTGAGACAACCTTGTGATGAGTGTTATGCCAAATATTTACATTGTCACATGCCATGATACCATGCTGTAAATAATAAAGTGTAGATTTTATTTGTTTTTGTGAAAGAGAAAAATTTAAAATTTTTTAAAAACTATTATATAGATTTCAGACATTGTTGCAACACGGAAGACTCTTGCACTGGTTATCATCTTGTAACAATGAAGGTAAGGATCATGTTGCTGCATATATTGCCCTACTTTGCCAAATATGGGATACACTTCATTGATATGTCGGGTCTTCACCTTATAAAATGGATAACTCCAAGCAATGCCTTTCAAATTATGATTACAAGAATATTTTTAATTTTATTTCTTCCTTATATCATTGAATGGTGCTCATATATGATGAATTTGTGAATTTTTAATTGAAAATCAGGACCAACTTTGCTTATTTAGATCATTTGTGAGAGATGAGAAGGATACTCAAATCCTTTAAAAGCTCTTAGCTGATTTTAATACCTAGTGGTATCCCCAGACTTTTCAAAATGGTATGATACAGAGGGGACAACATTTCAGAGGGTGAGCAGATACTTACAAAGGGTAGACTTATCTTTGCCAAAAGGTTTAGTTGCAGCACTAAGACCTTCCTGTGTTGCCATGACAACCCTGAGGCTCTCTGGTTGGGTCTAGAGGCCAGTCAGAATCCCAGGGACAATACACAGGAGTTCTAATTGGAAGATATGAATGTTTCGTAAATTTGGATTTAAGAAAGAAGTTTTTTAGGGGTTCTCCATTTATGGACTTGAATGCATGCATCCAAATTTGACAACAAGTAGCATATGCCATGCATTATCACTTGTTTGAAAATATTTAAACTGGTTGATTTTGGGAGGAAAGATTTTATTTGGGGGTGGGATGATGAATAAATTCAAAAGGGATTCTAGTATGATCATGAAATGGATGATATTAAAAGGAAAAAGGTGATTTATATAGAATTGGGGAAAACCCTGTTGTTTTCTTTTCTACATGGATGAAAAAAGTGTTCTCTAGCATTTTCTTTATACTTCAAAAAGTATGGGGCTAGGGGGGCATGTGTATTGTCAAGCCAGTGGGTTTGCGTAATAACTGTAAAGTGAAATTTCTGGCAGAAAAAAGTTATGCAGGAAAGTTTAATTTTCTGGTAGAGATTATGAAAGATCAATGTACACATTTACCACCAGAACTGAAAATGTACAAACAAGTATGAGTTCTGCTTAATCAGTGAAAATGTGAAAGAAAGGAGGGGTGGGGGAGGAGGTGATAAAGGAAGTAATGTGCTTGTCTTTTTAGTTTTTCATTTGTGGTCTATAATTGAAAAGAAAAGCATAGAAATATGGTGAAATTTATGGTCATTCATCAGTTGACTGTGTGCTGAATCATGTAAGGCGAATCATAAACTTTAGTAACACTTCACCAGATGATTAAAGTGTAGAGTACGAATGTAGAAATAGTTAGTGAAAAGAATATAAAATAGTACTTGTTAGCTTTCAGTACACTCTAATCCAATCATCTTTAAATCAAGATAAATGATAGTTTGCCAATACAATTTATTTTTGTAGATGTGAATTTTATGTACTTTATGCATTCATATATTGATTACAATTTTGTTCCAATGTACCAGTCTTGTTTGGAAGAGTCCTTTTGCATAGAGTGCTCTGCATGATGTTAAATGTCAGTCAGCTCTTTGAAGGTATACCCCTTTGGTCTTTCTTATTTTAGGAGCAGCAAAAGTTTCAATATCATCATGGTAGTTCTGCAATGATATTATGACTACATGTACTTCCTGATGGTTACCAGATCTAGATCCACCAAATTCAGTCAGTCATAAGTGTTTTTGCCAACCACAAATATGTCTACGTTTGAACCTCTGCAGATGTTATTGCATTGATGGAGCAGGCAGCTGGATGTCATCTCATGAACATGACCATGAGCAACTTGCCATAAGGGCATGTGGGGCAAGTGCCCCCCCCCCCCAACAAACATTTACAAAGCATGCATCATCAATCTCAAGAACAAAATAAAAAACAATGATAGCATGTTATCTGGTTAAAATACAAGATAGTCACCTTACTTCTACTGTACCATGCTGAGCGGACCATTAATATTGCCGGAGGGGGAGGCATCCGAGACCCCTTGAATACCAATCTGGTTTAGCCCCCCCCCCTCCAAACAAAATTTCTAAGGGCCCCTATTGGACATAGCACCATGTGTTGCAGCACCTGTATAAAATGTTACTAAGGTGGCAAGTTCCATCATTCAGCATGTGCCTTGATCTCATGTCACCATTATCCATCAATGCTTCTCAGCTATTTTTGATTGCCTGCTCAAGATCTGATCCCCCCACCCCCACACAATTTAATCGTTCAATTGGAGCATTCCCAATAGCAAATTGATCCCCGGATTTGGGTCTGATACCATATGTTTCATTAATCAGCACCACAGAAACATGCCCTTCACCTGTCTATAGAAATCTACTAACCAAGGCAGCTAACTTGTGAATCTCAAGAGCTGGGATGCATTACATGAATGAACTTGCCAATCATCACATTTAAAACATCTTTAACTACACACCAGAGGTTTATCAATAATATTCTGTTTCTGAAATAGTTCAGCTGTACTGAGGGCTGGTTAAAAAAGGTCACTCAATTCTGAATGAGTATGCTGTTTGGTTTGTTGTGTACATGCAACATTTTTGCAAATTAAGATTTACCACAGCATGTCGTGACATATAAAAACTAATATTAAAAATAAATTTGGTTTCTCTCTCACGTTACAGTGAGAAAGAAGTAAGGCTATTGTTAACTTGAGCGATACCTCTTTTGTGTCTACAGTTACTACAGTCTGTGGGCTGTCGATTTTGCCACTTTTCCACTGGCTGTCTTAGTTAAAGCCTCATAGTCAAGAGGTGAGGGTGCTGAGTAGCGCCCCTTAGAACAATTTTGGGCCTTAGGTTTTGAGAACAAAACTGAATATTGCCTTCAAATACCTCATTATCTCCTTCCCTCCCCTCCCCCACCAAATTCCCCTCCCTGGAAGTCATCCTGCATGCCTATGAGCCTGCTTGACCAGCAAGAGTCATAAAATGTAGTGAAGCACCACTAAGCAGGAACAGGACGGCAGGGGTAACATTTGCAACCGAGCAGGGGCTGCTTGGATGTTCGTAGACCGTGGTCACAGTAAGGCCATGAAGGCATGGACAGCCTCAGTGATAGTGTCAACATACAATAAATAAAATAATTGGACTAGAAACCAAGTTGTTGTTCAAGAGTATATATTTTAAGACTTCCAAGTCCTTAATTCTCTTCATGCTTATCTTTCTTGCAATCTCTCTCCCAGTGGTGATTCAATATGATTAAAATGTTATACTGGGAGCCTGTTCCTGTTGTTCCTGACAAGACCCTACCCCTAGGAGTGATGCAAGTAATTAAAAATATGTGTGTCTAGTTCCTCCTAGAGGTAATGCAATCATACCTAAACTTAGACATGAAATGACTAAGCAAAGCTGGACTTAACCATGGTCACTTTTATACAAATGATGATACAATACTTTCCTAGACGTAGACACAGTTATCAGACTGGTGATGTCACTCAGTGTTTACTCAAGGTGTATGCACAAAGGATAGAGGATGACTCAAGCTCCTATTATCATGTGACGACATTGTAATTGCTATGGTTAAGAAGAACTTCTTACACCTAGTAGGTTGCCGAGTGATTTGACAATTTAACAGGGATATTATGGAATGAATGTCATGGTCACCTCCATTACACAGGATTTCAATAACTGGCAAGTTGAGGATCTTCAATATAGAACCAGAAAGCCCAAAGGCTAAGTGATTCCTTGCCATAGAAAATGTAGGGATTTTCTTGGGAAATTTTGCTCTTCAACCTCTAATGACCCCAGATGACCTTTGACCTCCACAAAACAAAAAGGCTCTTCCTCCAACCATACAGCATCCATGAACCACATATGAAACCTATCCAAGCTTCCTACATTGAGAAATCATGTTGAGAAGGTTATCAGATTTGACCCCAGATGACGTTTGACCTCCAGCAAGGGCAGAATGGTTCTTCTTCTTACCATAAGGCATGCACATACCAATTATGAAATCTAGCCAAGTTTCCTACCTTGAGATATCTTGTTAACAAGGTTTTCAGTGTTTGACTCCCCATGGACCCCAGACGACTTCTGACCTCCACCAAAAACAATAGGGTTCTTTCTCTCAACATGACAAATCTATACACCAATTATGAAAGTGTCGGTCATTGCTATCTTGAGATATCGCTTTTACAAGCTAGGTGTCACATACACACACAAATACGCATATACACACACATACAGGTTTTTTCTATCAACCTGAGGACCCCACTGTTATTTCCTTTGTGTTTGCTTCCTTAACCCTCACCTTAACAATAGACTGTGTTTGTTCAGACACCTGAGGACCGGAGAAATCTATTGTTCAGAACACCTGAGGAACGGAGAACAATAGAAAATGTCCTCACCTTGAATGGAATGTTGGGTCCATACATACATGCACACACACATACACACAAACACACACGACATCACCATCGCATAGATTCCTTACCTGCCTTCGGCAAGGAATCAAAAAAGGGATGCTGAGTTTAAGACCATATTTCAAAGAAACATAACTGCAAAAATGTCTTTTATTTGAAAGGGGATTGAATTAAAATCTTTCCCCATAATCCACCATTGCAGAGTGAGGAACAAGGATACACATAGCAACAAGCCCATTTTCATTTTTGTACATATAGCAAGAGCCAGTGCGCCATACACTGTACATACACACTGAACAGGATAGACACATTATAGTACTGCTAAACTTTTCCAAAGAGAAAATGGGCTCAGAAAATTGAATGGCAATTGTCACAGCATTTTGATACTTCTAGGGGGAGACTATTGCCCCATGCATTTGACTGAGTGAAGCACAGTGGATTACCAACCACCAAAATGGAGAGCTCTCAATGATTCTGCAATACGAGACCATCTGCTTGATAAGAATGTGTCAGTTAAAAAGCTCTACCCATATCCATTTTATAACCAAATGAGGTTTGCAAGTTACTTCGGAGTCAAGATGTTACAGTCTAGTAAATCTTTTCATGACATTTCTGTTTCTTCAGAAAAATGCCATAAGCTGGGTGCATACTGCTCCAAAACTTAAGCCTAAGTTTGCAGACCAGAATTATGCCAGAAACAACAAAACAATTGTATTTTCTTTTTCCCTTTATTTTCCGACCCATGAAAGTGGGTTCGTAGATGTAAATGTATCATTATCAAGTTGTTCAGTTATGTAAAAGCATAAACTATGTTTCTCATCTGAGAATGTTTCACAAACCAAACTTTACATAGCCACAAAAATAAAGGATTAAGGTTTTAAACAAGCCTTATTTTCACATGGTCCACCCTGGGGTACCTTCCATGGAAGGCCAATTATCAACTGGTGCTACAGCCCAGTAGATAAGGCAGTGACATTTAATGCAGTAAGACCCAAAGATTTGGAGTTAAAACCCCACCTATGGGATTTCCCCCAAGAGAAATCCTACATTTTACCATTATATACATAAACTGAATAGAAATAATTCCAGAATTGAGCTACTAGGTTCAAACTGGAAGCCACTTGGCCACCTGTCACAAAGTGGTGATAGTCCTCGTATGAGTTAAGGGCATAGCCCCCTTACAAGTTATTTCAACAGGAGTGTGTTCAATTATTTGCCTGCATTATAACTATAACCAAAGGAGAGTATCCTCCATAAAAATTAAAGAGACAGTTCATCTGGTTAGCACAAGGAAGGTAACTAATGTCTTACTAAAGTTACAGATATCAAAGTACACAGTTGGTGCAGGAAAGTTGCCTAATTTTAACCACTTCTGCTCATGTTTCTGGACATCTTAAGTCACAGTGACTACACACAATTTATGACACAAATCCACAGCTTTCCAAAGCTTTACATTTTCATTTCACAAAAAGACACTTGTGTCAGATTCTAAGTATGAAACAGATATGTGGAGAGCATGTGGCCTGATATTATTTCCTGTGCAGCCCACAGAGATGTTTGAAAACTCTTCTTGTGGAGCTGCTTGCACCTCAATGCAAGAGAATAGTTCTAAATCCTGTGCTCCATACTTTTTTCAAACAGTGAATTTCATTTTGTACAGATACAATATTTCATAGCAATTTCAAAGTTTCTCTAACCAATTATTGAGAAAGAAAATCATGCAATTCAATTCCAGGTCCCCAGGTGAACTGAATATTGTTTTTTGCTGCCCCTCCAGCCATTTAAGTGTCCATCCCCGATGCAAAGCCTTCTTTTTGACAAGTTCAATACCGCACCTTGGGCTCATGGGTATAAAAAATACCCTTTCAGTTAGTTTCTAAAGGATATCAAATCTTTTCTTAGTGCCTTCATGATATTTCTAAAGAAAATTATTGTTTTGTCAAGAGAAAGTAAATGGAAGGCAATTAGACAAAGATATATAAAACAGATTTGTCCAGTTACAGAGATAATGTTACTGTGTGCATTGACTTGTCATGTAATCAAAAACTAAATCTTATGTACATCAGACAGAAATATGGAATTGTAGCAGATTATTATTACCTATACTTATAAATATTATTGTAAGACTATTCTGATGCTGCTTCTCTATAACCAAACTCAAAATGCTTGAAAGCAAAGCAAAATAATTGCAATATCATACAGTGACAGTTTTTTAGTTACTGATTAATACAAGTCCTCTGGGTATGACATTTTGATTTCACAGTTCCAAGTATTTCTAGTTTATGAAATTACTTCAAGAAAGTCCTTTCCTGTACTTTTAACAGATTTGTAGAAATTACATCATTGGGCTGAAAAAACACTATTTTGAAAGCTTTCTTAAAATTTTTGAAGAAATACTGCAATGTACAAATTTGCATTAGCTGGAGGTACGATCCGTCTCTAAAGTGAAGTGCTTTTGCGAAGTAAGGAAAGTGTGTGCAAACTGTGACTTCAACAACTTACATTTGTTCTGCCATGTAGGGTGCTTTAAAAGAAGAAATACTTTATCTGCCTGGTATTTTGAGCAGTGACATTGTTTCCCTTTTAGGAAGTGTAATAATTTTCTGATTGTCTGTGCTGCTGACTGATATGAACCTGCAAGAATATATATGAGTGACCTAATTTAGGTTAGGTGTCCTTCACTCCATATAGGCTATTCTATGCCAATTTTGCAAGACAATGGTGTGTGTACTTTAAACACTTTCTCCAACCACACCTGAGCATAACTGTAGAAGCCAGAATTTCCTACCATTTTTCTTCTTATTAAAATGTTGGGCTCTTCATGTTTACCCCATGCTGTTTAAGTGCAGGTTGCAGGCCACCAAATGAAACTAATAGTCATGAAACTGAAATGTTAGGCAGCTCCAAGAAACCAAAACCTCTTATTCATCATTTTTACTATGACAAGTGGGTTACAAATTTTTTCAAACATGTATTTACAATGTCCCTTGAAATGTAGGATATAAAGAAAACATACTATCGTTATTTACAATTACTGAGGGAATACTGACCTCTCAACAAATCCCAGAGGATGAATTTCTAGCATTGTTTTTCAGTTTTACATGTAAAACCCACAGTAATAAAAATAAAACTTCTTCACTGCTATTCTATGAAAAATAAACACAAAGATTGGAACTTCACACTAACACACATGCAAAAAAGGAAAAAAAAAAGGCAAAATACAGAGATGATCAATGGTAAACTCGCCACTAGGGAGATGGGACGATATATCACACATGCCTATGTCAAGGGCCTTGATGCCCCCTTAGAGGACATAGCCAATTCACTCCTTTGGATCTTGGAGGATTGAACTCTGACCAGGTTGCACCACCATGAAATGAGCACTGCACACACTGCTGGTCAAGTCTGGGTGTGGCATTATGCATGCATGGGGGGGGGGGTGCTTATACACACTTCTGTGCCATGAAAAAAGGAAGGCTTAAGACTGCATAACAGAGGTAGTTGCAAGGTTCTATTGTGTGTAAAAATCAACACTTGTTCCAAAACAATTCTATTCATTCCCCACAAAGCTCATTCCTGTTCATGGCACTTCTGTGAGCTGTCATTTATACTTGGTTGTTAAGTAGTCTTTTGTTAAGTATCAGAAGGCCTTTCCCACATCTTGCTCATTACCTCTAGTGCAGCCCAGAGCTGTGAATATTGATGCATGGGGGCATGCAAGGAACACACAATAGGCAGTTTTTAACCTGCCAGAATCCTAAGGAGTGATTTGGCTACTACCCCTTACATGCTACTACTATAATTCATACAGAGTGCAGTTGAGAGGTCACATGGCAATGTATTTCATATACTGTTACAAATAAAATTATGAATACTGATGCAAAGGTCCATTACAATACACCTATGCCTCGCATAGCAAACAATTTCTGGAAATTGAGGCTTTTTTAAAATTTTATAGGCCCCTCATGTGAAAATTTCAGGTGGCAAGTTTTATTCCAGTCAGTGCCTGGAGATGATCTGACAAGTGAGACCATCACAATGTAACAGAAAATTGCCACTACCTCCAAGACATAATGGAGGCAGATATCAAATTACAGTAGACAATGGAAGAAGCACAACAGGATGATCTCACAGTAACTGGTTGCTATTCAACTTTCGCAGAACGTCAATCACCAATTCTCTCAATGTCTGTGAAGAGAACAGAAAATATAGGTATGTTAAAAAGTTTCTTTAAAACCAAACCAGATAACACTATTGCACTGAGGTGCTGATGGGTTGCACGCATGGTATGTGCACCAGAGTTGATAGGATACTCAACCTTATCACAGTACAGCAAGGGAAAACTGTATACCACCAAAGGAATTGATTGGACAGTCCTTGAGATGCAGTGGTTACAAGAACTGCAAAAATATCCGTCTATTGTCCGTGCCTATGATGTACATTTGATGAGAACTTTTGAGCATCACTAAATAGTGTATTTCCCTCATCATTCATGATGATTCACTTTACATATGAGATAAATAGCTTTTCATTTGAAGGGGAAATTCCATTCTCTTGAAGTTTTACATTAAGACCCGACAATCTCACCCCAAACATGTTTGGGAATATCACGAAATCTCCATTTACAACTGGTGACTGCACTTAGATTGACATTATTTCAAACCAAATTTCACTCTGGTTGGTCAATGATGACTTTTGCAGTTAGTTGTGTTCCCCACTGCTCACACACAGTAGTGAGTGGATATGGTCTTGACATATATGAACTGGGAGGTGCCTTGTCTGGGAGGTGTATTAGACGGATATATTTTGTTGAAACTGGAAGAGGGGCTAGGAGTAAACTTAGTAGGGAGAATTTTTACTGTCTGGTATGAGATTGTAGGGCCTTTAATCCCCACCCACAATTAATATGCATGATATGACTTATGTATTCACCAATCCTCACATTTTGTTTTGTGATGTGTCACATTCTTGTCCCGAGATAAGCATATCATGCATGATATCATGTCACAAGGTTAGGTTAGGGATGAGACATGAAATAAGGGTTAGGGCTAGAAGTCTTGTAACTTCATATCATGCATGATATCATGTTATGAATTGCGTGGTATATTCTGTAACACACAGAACCTGACAATAATGTAATTAAGTACCAAGTAAGAGATTCATTGACCAAACTGTTGTCTTGCACAATTTTCTTTATACTTGAAGAAAATGTTTCATTTTTTCTCTGTAGGAGTAGGTGGGAAGGGGGAAGGGAGCAGAGAGGAGGGAGTGGGGTTCAGTTCCTGATGGAAGTGGTCATGAAACCTCGACTCATCTTCATTTACATTTTACTGTGTACTGCAGCAACCTAGCAAACATGTGAAAATGAAAACAACAACTTTTACTTATCAGATGAAGTCAAAACATTGGAAGATGATGTATGAATTACCTGGGGCTTACAGTATTCTTCTAACCAGCTAAAGACACAAGCTGATAACTCTGTGAAACTTGCCACTGATATTGATGCATTGAATGTCTGGAATAGGGAGTCCATTGTAGCTTTGAACTGTGAACAGAGAGACAGTCACTGAAGGTACAAAAGCTGCAAAGCACATTGTCTATTATGACATGCTTATAACCAAATGAACATAAAACCAAAATTGTTTTAAGCCACAAACACTTGAACTGTTATTATTCCCATACTTTAATGTGACACAGACACTTACTGGGTAAAGACCATACATACATAGTAAAATGATGCCTCCCTCAAACATGGCAAAACAAGAAAGAGAACAATACTCTAAGTGACAAACTTAAAGAGGTAAATAGCTCCATTTTTCACCCAAGAGCAATTAACCACTTACCATATCATGACCTGAGCTTCCAAATTACACAGAATCCACATTTTAGCTGCAATGTTGAACTGGAAGCAATCCAATTTGACGACATAAACTCTAGCACATTTGTTCCACACTGTGATCACTCGGCATCATAAATAATAGCCTCAGTCTCATCACCTAACATTGTTCTATATAATGTAACCAACTTACAAACTACAGTAGTACCTAGATTTTCTTATGAATATGTACTGTACAATATCTTACAGAAATCTAAATAAATTTTGAGACAATCCCTTTAAGATTATTTCAGATCCCTTTTAAAATACGTAAGGAGATAGTTCATGCATGCTCTGAAAATAAAATATTCTACAAATACAAGGATTCTGTGCAACTTACCACATTGAATTTAATTTGATCTGATAGGTGATTCTGTCCTTGCCCTGGTGTATTGTGATGAGCTTTAACAATCTGTTCATAATTTCTGCAAATTTACACAAGAAGTCAAAACTTCACTTTTCAGTCCTGTTTTCAATCTCAATCTCATTACAGAGAAATGCATCTTGAGCATAACTCTATTAACTAAGTCACATTTATTCATGAAAATATGAACCATTTAAGTAGTGCTTATAATATGTTTGAGCTATAAAACAATGCGAGTCCAGATTTAAATTTATCTCCTGGGACAATTAAATCTACAATTTTTTACCTCGATCTTCTACAGTATATTTTTGAACAATTCACCATTAAGACACATTCCCACACCTATCTTACATAAAGTAATTCTCAGTCTGTTTTGAGTCAAAAAGTGATCTTTCTAACTTCTAATACATGCATAACAATATACATAAATGTACGGGGACTCTTCCAATTTGGGGGCAGAAATTTTTTTGCCCGAATCTCAAAAAGTTGCCCAAATTCAAGGGCGTGGGTACATCTCCAAAGACGGGAGGGGGGGAGATTTTTCACCATTTGTGAATCGCCATCCTGGAGGAAGGGTCTAAGGGGAATGGATGTCCCCCTCCCTTTTGAAAATTTTGCTCACGTAAGGTGGGCTAGATGCAAAATGGTGCTACATTTAATAGTGCTAAATTTGAGCTGGGTATATTTCCAAGAATTTCTGCTTTTTTAGGAAGTCTTTTTATCTTGCTTGCTTAATAAAATATTTTACTCAGTTCTTGGGGTAAATCAGAACCACACTGCATGAAGTGAAGTGAACAGTAAATTGTTAGACTACATATATCATTAGCATGTTTACTCATATCTTATAAAATTTGTGTATGGAAGTGACTAGGACTGTGTGCGTCAGAGCTTTTTCGAAAGTCTGATAGAGGTGATACCAGTAGCAATCTTCAGACTCATTACACCACTCTGGGACAACTTGTCCCTGCAGTTGGCAAAGACATTTCTACGAATGCATGGAAGTTGACTCTCAACAAACCTTTCCAATATTTTCTTTAACTTTATTAGCATTAGTTAGTTATAGTAGTTTTAGTAAATACTGGGAGTGGAATTTTGTGACACAAAACCGACGGCAAACTACGAGGGCATCAAGGCTATTTTTGATGTCAGCCTTATCAATATTTGAAGGGCTTTACGATGCTGTTGCTTATTTCGAGCAATGGGTAAAGACCGCAAACATGGAAGTGGAGGATGGAGTGTTTCCCTTCCCTCTGCAGAAAAGGAAATTGGAAGGTGACTACATAGCAAATGGTGCCATATTTGGGCTCAATTAAAGGGATTTTTCAGAGACAAAATGCAGTAAGTTCAAAAAAGGCAGAAAATTTTTCTCTTTTAGGAGGTGAAAACCGCATCTCAATAGTTTGCAGCATTTGGAAGATACAGATTTTCAAAGAAATGCAATATTTTTCTCAAGATGAAGTGCATTATGGGGAATCTGTGATGTCATCGCAGCACATTAATTTGACATAAAATTAAATTTCTTTATGATATTAATGCTGCTGTAGGGAATATTTAACAACTTTGTTTGTTATGCCCTACATGTGGTGTAGATTTGAGCTAAATCAACATGGGAACATATTCAAACATTCCAACAGTATCAAATTTTAAGGACAAACAGGACATTCAATTATAAAGAAAAACAAAGGGAATCTGAGGCAATGTGCCCACTTTACATAACAATCTGTGACCTTGATGACAACTGGAGGTATTTTTTAACGAAAATAAGCACTCTTTAATATGAGATATCTCGAGTTAGGAAAAGAGTATCGCTACGGGGTTTGGAGGGCACGAATTGGAAAATTTTTCTCTTTCACATGGGACCCTTGTGAAATGCCATTGGAAAATGACTTTAAGCTTTAAAATGTACATGAGAGGAACCTTCCCTTAGCTCATTTGAAAAAACTGAAGTACCCAAGCAGAACAAAAGATAAATCCTACCAGCAACAGTGGCTTTTGTGTTCAGTTTCATAGAAGAATGCAATCACACTGCCTCTATTGTGCTGGTCACTGGACATTTCCTGAGCAGCTTCATGGGTGAATGCACACACACACTACTCTATTGAACTTGACTTAATCCAAGGTACCTGCCATGTGCCTGCTATGACAGGTAACAAATTTGAAAAGTAGCTTAGGGGCTTTTCCCAGCATGTAGTATCAATTCGGAATCTATGTTATATTATTTACACCTTTTACGTAAAGAGCCTATGATAATACACAAGACATGTTACTCAGGCAGTGTTTCTCAACCTAGGGTTGACCCATTTGCAAGGAGGGCCTATAAACTTAGGGGTGTGTGAGAACACTGGGATCCACAGATGGAATGTGAAAACATGAATGAGAAAAGGTGCTAAGTCAAGACCAGAATGTAAAAATACATTGAGGTTTCAATGATATAAGCATTCTAAAAAAAAATGCCAAGTTATCCCATTTCTTTCAGTCACTGATCAAATTCTATCTTAACTTTATCTTAACGTCTTGCAAAAATACAGTTTTGTGTTCGTATTTGAGCTTGGGGATTCTTGGAAAATTTTGCATTTTGACCTTTGGAGACCCCAGAGGATGATCTTGTGAATTCTTGAAACATTTTGCTTTTTGACTTGTGGTGACCCAGATAGAGGTCTTGGGAATTCTTGGGAAATTTTGCTTTTGGACCTGTGGTGACCCTGGGTGACAATCTTGGCAATTCTTGCTTTTTAACATGTGGTAACCCAGACAAAGAACTTGGAAAATTTTTTTCCTCTCTGGTAAACCCAGATAAAGATCTTGGGAATTCTTGGAAACTTTTGCTTTTTTCAGCTAAGTTTGAGAACTGTCAGTTTCCCTTCTTGAGACATCGTGCACACAAGGTTTTCAGAGTTTGACCCCCCTGACCCCAGATGACCTTTGACACTATCAAAAACCATAGGGGTCTTCCTCTTGCCGTAACGCATCTACATACTCAGTAAGAAATTCATTAAAGCTTCCTACTTTGAGATATTGTGTTTATAATGTTTCCTGAGTTTGACCTCCTGTGACCCCAGATGGTCTTTGACCCCCACCAAAACCGATAGAGTTCTTCCTCTGAAGGCATCTATTCACCAAGCTTTAGAATTGTCAGTTTCCCACACAAGCTAAGCATCACAAACACACATACACACACATGCACACATACATACATACATACACACATATGCAATCATGACTGCATAGGTTTCTCTTTCATCGAAACCAACAATGGGATCAAATCTATGGTAGCCATTCTGGCCATCTCTGGCAAAAAATACTAACAATACTCTGACCTTAGCCTTAATCACAATAGAAGACTAAAATTATTAGTGATTCTCCTTTTATTATGGCTAAAGGTATGTCAACATTTCTTTGCCATTCAAGAAGCTCCTGCAGTGGCTAAGATTAAGAATTAAGTCACTGGCGCACATTTTGTGAACACTGTTCAGAATCATCTGTACAAAAACCTCGCCATAAACCCTTATGTACACAACACTACTAAAACACTGATCCCCAAAAATGTAAACAGATATCATGATATCATACGTTTTCATAATTTTCAGCGCCATGACTTCTTTGCGAAGGGCTTCCACTTCATCCTCTTGTTTCTTCTTCTGCTGGACAAGGTACTGGATGTAATCAATAGCTGGAAAAGAGAAGGCCAAAGTTTTCTTAAAGTTTAGCAAGGCACTGATTTTAAAAGATTTATAATGATATTATGGGATATATAAGATATTTAATTTGTGGGCATGAATTTACTCTTTGACAAAACTGACAAAGGGTTTCAAAAAAGTTTGGCCATTAGGGCCAAGCAGACTGACAATATAGAGGTTCCAAAACTGGGCATCAGGCTACATGCAGCAAGCTGGCCTCACTTTGGTCACTTCATGGTTTATAGATGTTTCACCAAGTCACATGATCGGGCGTCTCTTTGGTAGTCAGTCATTTTGCTGGGCAAGTGTCCATTGTTATGGTATGCACATGAGCTGTAAATATGCTGCACCCAGCAATGCCTGGCAATCCCAACTCCATGACATTGCATGAAATACCTCTATATGAAGTCTTTTTAGTTTTAGAGTGAATTTCATGGTAAGGACCTTTTCCTACTTATGACTTAGGTATCTACCAAATCCTTGATCTCTGAAAAAGATCAAAGATGTGACTGATGTTTTCTTAATTCCAGGTGCAGTGAATCTATTACAGCATTGTTTGCATGTCATACCCCCATTCTTACTTGCTTAAAACACAAAAATCAGAAATTACAGATTAAAATCAACCATATATGAGAACTAAGGACTTACATCTTTGAAGAATGGTAGCTTTGCTGGGTTTCTGAGAGCCAACAGAATCCGCTGTGTTACATGTGGGCACTATCTCCTGAAGTTCTTCATAGCCTCTCTGTATCAGGGAAAGACATTTTCAGTTTGTTTTTATTGTTTAAATGGCAATTGTAGTCACCCCTCTTTTAAATTGTAAATGAGAGTATTCTAGATTGTACATGGTTATTCTAAATTAAATCATGAGCCAATTTCAATTAATACAGAGATTTGTTTATTCTAGGCAACTCACTGGTTTAAGAATGATATGTCATATTTGTGTTGAAAACCCTTTTAAGAACTAGTAGTAAAGGAGATAAGAGGAAGTTTGAAACATTCAGCTTCTGTTTTACCTAAGGTTGGGGCCACTGTTTACTGTTTTATCAACTTTGCTTTGAAACTAACTTTAAGTACTAAATTAGCTTTTTATAACTAATAAAACAGAACTTAATAGCAATGTTGAATTAATTGCACTGATACGGACTTACATGGATGGCTCGCAAAGATTAATACCTTAATGGTAGCTTTAACTCCATACTCTATAAAACCATGGCAAAAAATTGACTGCAAGACAAGTTTACAAGCATTCTTTCAGAAACTGTCAGTATTTCTTTGAATAGATGGGAAGCATTACTGACATTATCCTCAGTCTCCACTCATGAAAGATATGAACGGAATACATGTGGTGTCTGGTAGATGTACAACACATTAGGCATTGATTTTCATCTCTAACAACTCCCTAAATAGATTTAGAGATGAAATACTCAACGAATCTCTTTCAAGTCTTCAATAGTTTATTTTAATCCTTTCCTTGAAAATAAACTTTTTTCCCAATATAGACTTAACTTGTCAAGAGGGATTGATGCTGTGCTGGGACAAGAATTTTGTGGTGAATTATGATGAGGAAATGAGTTAAAGTTCTATTCTTTTCTAATAAGCCAAAGCCAAGATGTTTACTTCTTAAAATGGTAAACAAGCTTTGTATAAATTTCAAATGGACCAAAGGAGCAAACTTGAGAACACTGATTACAGCAATTTACTGTAGTTTTAAGCATAATACTACCTTGATTGCATCTCTTCGTTTCTGCTCTGCCTGAGTATGGGCACTTCTTCTCCTATTTATGTAGGAAGTCTTTGCAGCATCAGAGTTGTTGTCATCATCATCATCTGCCAAAAAAATGATCATATACTTTTACCACATGTAAAGTACACTTAAGAACAACTTTTTGACCTTTTTGGTGAACTAACAAACCTTGCATGCAGCAGCCATGATGCCAGATGCAAGGTTATTAGGATTGCAAACTACTGTAAGCAAAAATCAATAAAAGTTTTTATCTTAATTAGTAGGCCTACCTTATTTACATTTTTAAATGTCTTTGACAGACTAACTATGATGTACAGTAAATCCCCAGGTTATCTTACAGGAAGGCTGCCCATAGCCTGAAGTCCAAGCCTGGAGGGGCAATGTGTCAGTTTTGGGAGAATTAGGGAGAAATGCCCCACAAATTCCACCATCTTTTCCCAACTCCACTGCCCCTACCATCACTCCCTCGTCATTCCTTGTTGGTTTCAGAGAGGTGATGGCCTAAAATATTTCCTTATAGCTCCTGAAATTTCATTACAACTCGAGTGAAGACGATTATTTAAGATTCTCACAAATTATTGGAGATGCTAGTGCACTTAAACTTATCTTCAGGATCTGCTTCATACATATCATCTTCTGCAGGTGACGTAAATTTAATTGCACATCGATTAATAAAAAATCAAAATGGTGTCCTCTCAGTACCTGTTAACTGCAATGATGATGAGCTCCCAAGTCCTGCCCCACTGCTTTGTCTGGAAAGATTATGGAGTGCTGAGGAGCCATCTCCATCTACAAAACCTGATATTTAAGAGGAAAAGAAATACAAAGTTATATCACTTTGGTAAAATTGTACTATATTATTTCATTAGCAAATTCTTTTAAACTACAGTAATGACTTAATTAAAAGAGTTTTATACCCTTCATGGAACTTGCATCAGTGTAAGAGCAGCTAGATTCCCTCACACCATTTGTCAGCAGGTGATGACACATGCCACTCTTTTATAGCTAAATTAATCTTGCAGTTAACACTATTTTAGACCATTTCCAAATCCTTAGAAAACATCTATGAAACATTATTACACTCCAGCACCATCCCCCTCCCAGTTCAGGGAAAAACTACTTCTTGGGCAGAATTTTGGAATAAATTAGGGGAAAGTATCATAAGCAGCAAACATTCTTCTCTCCTTAAGCAATAATGGCTCAGCCTTGACACCCCCTTCACCACCCCCATAAACTATCCCCTATGTCTATGCTCAGAATCAAATACAGTAGGTACAACGTTGTTCAGTATGAGGTAAAAACTGATGACATCAAAATCATCCTAGCGCCTTCCAATGAAGACAATGTAATCCGCAATACATGTGCATCAGGCACACTGACTATACATGAACTGTGACAAGAGAGAAATCTTTCCTATTCATAGGCAATCACCACGTGTTTGGTCTAGCGGTAGAGCATCCGCCTCTCATGCAGGAGGCCCAGGTTCGATTCCCAGGTCCAGTCATACCAAAGACTTTAAAAATGGAACCTTCTGCCATTGTGCGTGATGTTCTGCATAAGCAATGGAGTAACGGAAAACAAGCCAGTGAGCCACAACTGGAAAAAAGGCTGTGGCCGGCTCGACTTGAACCAATTGGTTGGAAGCTGGGCCGTTAAACCCCATCTAACTAACCTTTTCATAGGCTAAAGGATTTCATTCCAGACATTATTCACAACTTCTTCACCACAATGGAAGTGTTTGTACACAGACTACAGTACAAAAGAGTTGATGTCTGAACACTACAGTGTAATAACTATAAGCAAATTTGAAAACAATAGAATCCAGCAATATTCAATGGCACATTTTTGCAAGGTAGGAGTAAATTCTTCCAACTGTACAGCTATGTTTATAACACAGGTAACTGCAGACTGAATTGCAGGCTTGAGTTTAAGGGGCAAAATAGTTGGGTTGTCATCACAAAATATACCCCAAGGATACTCAGTAGAACATCCATTTCAATTTAGCTTCATAAATCAAATAAATATTTTATGATTTACTCGCTGCCTACTGTACAAGTCAAATGTTCCCACTTGTACTGAGACTGCCAATTTTAAAATCTAAGGATAAAGATGGAGTAATTGCTTAATCCAACTTTATTGTAGCTTAGCTGTAAGGCTTTGCTGCTAATCAATTCTCTAAAACTTTTTCATCTCTTGAAGAGTATCAATTACCATCAAAGTACTGTAGGGGATCAATGTGGTTAAGAAGGACATAGTCAACAAGATGTTTTTTGTAATTATTCCTGTCAGACTTCCCTGGGAGAAGTAAGTCAATCTTGAAAATGCTTACTGTGTTCGAAGCTCTGATCTAAGCTGGAGTCCCCATAACTTGAATCTAAATTAGCCATTGGTCTTTCTGGAAACAATGTATCCTGTTAGGAAAAGAAGAAAGAACCTCAGTCAGAAGACATATTTTTACTTTCTTTCTTCTTTAGAAAAATATTGATAACAAAGTTGCAAAACATTCAAGAGCTGTTTCAAGTCAATGTTGAACACTACACTACCATCAATGCAGTGGAACTAAACAGAATTGGGCGAGTAGAGGGTGGGAGGTGCTACCGCCCAACTGATTTTCAATCGAAGAGCTACACATGACTCCCAAAGGCAGTTAGGCTATTAATTTTTGTAGCTGGAGAATGTTGTGAAGATCTTTCCCAAAGAGTGTTGCATGTATTTTACTTGCTCCCTTCTGAAAATCTTTCCAACGAACACAATCTTTTCAGGGTCTGACTCTGTATGCTTTTACCTGCAGGTCCATTCTTCTTCCTCAATAAATAGATCTGAAAATGGTTTGGCAATTTCTTCAACAGACTGGTTTAGCCATGACTGTTTTTATACATAAAAATAGACATGGCTACAAAGTAACACAGGATTGCAAGGATGTGAAAGAAGATCTTTTCCTCATTCCCCTCCTTTCAAAAGATGTTACCCACTGAACCTATTTTATATTATAAGAACAGGTGAATGCTAAAGATGATTAAATGGGCACCAATTTAATTCAAGACTTGTCTTCTTACTGTAGCTGACAAATAGTGTCATGGAAAATTGTTTAACCCAAAATGTAACACACTTCACATGCAGAACAGTAGTACACATGCAGTACAGTAGTTTAAGTCAATGCAAGAAGAACTTCTTCAGCCCTGGTGCAACTCCAACCTCCTAGGAGGTTATAAAAAGATGACTATATGAATCGATCTAATAACAACATTTTGTGGATTGATGTACAGTACATAATCTGAAGGAGTGTACTCATTAGTAGAGAACTGTAAAGTTTTTCAAATCATCAGTATCATTTTTTCAGCTTTCAGAAAAATAGGCATAGTATCATCTATGGTTTACACTGTTTGTCAATAACATTATCCTCTTCTCATATTCTTCCATTTTCAAAAGCTGTTGGTCTGAATTCTTATTAAAAAATGTTTAATAATTTTTAGTATGGTTATAGTACAACAATTTTTGTATTCAAAATGTTCTCCCAAGTGCTGTGATTTTGAGGCTGGTAGTGTCGATTTTGTAAGGCATTATACAGGTAGACATGGATTCTGTTTCTGTAATTCTTTTCTCGTAACTGTTAGGCACAGATGCTATGCCTTCACGATTGATCATACACAGTTAATACTGTAGGTATGGACACTTAATTTTCACATGGACAACATGCACATTATTGGCAAGTTTTGAGACACAACTGCCATACTGAGGAGGATCTAAGTCATAGCCATTTTCAAGGAGCCTTAATTTTAAAAGAACTTGGTGTGTTGTGCTGAAATTTTCAGCATGCTTATATGTACCATAAGAACCATTTTGATTACAGTAGGTTTTACAAAATCTGAGAGAGTCAATGTCCAACTGTCTAAAACTTGGGTGATTTGGCAGGGAATGACCCTAATGCAACCCAAAAGCATTCTGAGGAATGACGCTCTTACTAACTCGTAGTTTGTTGTAGCAAAACCTCTTAAAACTTCATTATTCCTAACGACAGAATTGGACCAGAGCTTGAACTACTTTTTCAATTTCGGGTGCTACTTCAATAAAAAAAAATCGCCCCGTAAATGTGATTTTGGGTGCTACTTTCTGATTTTTGAGTGCTACAGTACTCCATCATCTTTGGTGCACTCCGCCTGCATATTTTTCAAGCGTTGAATTGGACTGTACTAAGTAAGTCTGCTGGGTGGATACACATGCATTCCTGGCCACCCAGTCTGCATTCTGTGCACTCAGAACTGAAGATCTTCGGCGTGGAGTTGGCATTTTCCTTATGTTTTCTATTG